>CM042153.1:100640737-100748237 GCA_023376005.1 Doryteuthis pealeii
TCTGTGAAGGTTCCCGATTATGACAAGGAGGTTCCCGAGTTCAAAGTGAAGGGTCCCAATTTCGAGGAGGTTACCAAGTCCGACAAGAAATACCTGAAGAAGGCCGGAGGGCACATCGGCTGAAACGTTGTGCAGATAACAATAATCCAAGTTTTTATTAATTCAAAATTCAGTCTTTTGGGTCGTGAATGAGACAGCCAATTTACTCACACACAAAGAGAAGTAAGAGATATGTAAGAGAGTAAGACGTAAGTCAAGGGCTTTCAAGTAGTATATTTATTCGCTCATTATATATATATTATATATATATATATATATATATATATATATATAAAATATACCAAGCGTGTTGGTAGATCCTTGCGGAGAGAAAAAAACCCAGCAGAAAGTTTGATTGTAAAAATATACTACCAAACATCAACCAGGAAGAAAAAAATTAAAAAAAAAAAAAAGAAAGGACCAAGATATTCGTATCAACAAAAAATAATCTATTGGTACAGTATTTGGCCAAAAGAAAAAACAATTTATATGTATATACATGTATATAAGATATATATATATTCATATAACCGCTAGGAGAAAGCTAATATGTAAAAAGTGCTTGATACCTAAGTAGAGCCAAATAACAAAGATAATCTAATGAGTCAGGGCTAAAATCTGAGTCAGATTTTAGCCCTGAAGAGCTTTATGCGAAACTAATAGTAGGTTTGTCTGACTCATTAGATTATCTTTGTTATATATATAACTCCCCGTCTCGTCTAACCTATATTTATCAGACAGATGCAACCATTATTTTATGGTATAGAGGGGAGGTAGCTAATCCTATACAACACAGTCCTAACTTCAAAATATCTAATTTTATACCCAATGCTGGATAGGCCACCACTGTCGACTTTACCTTTTTTTTTCCTTTTTATTATTTGACATTAAGAGGCAGACAAAAAAAATTATTTTGAGATGATAATGATGAGATGATAATGATGATGAGTGGATGGAGAGGAAAATGGTAAAGAAAGAAAAACTAACCTCTTGATATTCACCCATAGGTATGAGATAATGAAGAATCAAACGTTGCTTCATGGAAGCACTCATTGGATCCATACAATAGGATCCAATAACATATGGTGCCATCTCTGACCAACTGCTGTTACTGGACTCTGGAGAAAAAGGGAAAACAAAAAGTTAAAATTATGTGAGAATGAATATTAAAATATCTTTCCTATCTTGTTAAATTGATAATAGTTTGCTCTAAATTATATACAAGGTGTGTCAAAAAAGTATAGAGATTTTTTTGTACTTTAGAACACCTTGTATTCAAAAAAAAAAAAAAAAAAAAAATAAATAAATAAAAATAACGTTCTATTCATTAATTTTTTTCAGAATACAAGGTATGTCATAAAAGTACCACTTTTAAAGCTGTATTTACCAAGATAGAAATGAAGAATGAATGGAACTTTTTTTTTCTCAGAATACAAGGTGTGTCAAAAAGTACAAAGAAATATCAAATATCAAATATCTTTCAAATCTTGTTAAATTGATAATAGTTTTCTTTAACTTAATATATATCTATATTAGGATAGTGTAGTCAATATTTTCCAGATGCATTTTACAATTACCATAAATCAGGGAATCATCCAACACTAATGAAATTTTCAGCAATTTATTCATTAATGACTTAATTTTATAATGAATGGGTTATTTAATTAAAAAAAGGGGGAAAAAAAAAGAAAATGTTAGGATTGTGAGTGGGTGGGGTCAATATTTGCTCATTTGATTAAAAAATTTCCAGTCCCTAATTTTTAAATCCAGAAGACCGTATCATGAAAATAAAAAAGACATTAAAAATTTAAAGTCTGAAAAATGTTATTTGAAAATTTAAGTTATTCTTTTAATACTCAAAAAATAATTTTTCAAGTGAGTTTTTCTCTGTTCATAGTTTTAAAAACAATATATGTTGTGTAGCACTGAAGTTCAGCATTACTCCATCTCCAGAGTCTTAGTTCTATGTCATGTGCAAATATAGTCAAATTTGATATAGTCAAGGAGGGAAATTTTATTCTTTCCAAAGAGACCTAGGAAACATACATACATTTGTCATTGTGGAGTCGACGTATGTTTCTTTGTTGGTATATCTGATGAGTCTAATTTTAATATATATATATATATATATATATATATATATAGAGGCCTATAATATATATTTTTGGGGATTTAGTGTGAAGCGTGGGTAAAGTGTGAAAAAAGTAAGAAACTGAGTTGGATATTATGTGCTATTTTCCATTATATTTCATTCAATATTTTGAGAGAATGACCTCCTTTTTACAAGGATGTTTTTGACACACACACACACACACACACACACACACACACACATATATATATATATATATATTATATATATATATATATATATAATCTGATCTTCCAGGTTCTTACAACACAAACAAAATTTTACCTGTACCTTCAAAAGGTGAAGGTACAGTTGATCACAATACAGTAACCAGGTGGTTCAAGAAATTTTGCTTGGGTTGCACGAACTTTCGAAGATCAGATAGGCTTAAAACTGTGGAATCCAAGACAGTGCTCCAAGCCATAGAGGCATCTCCAGCAAGTACCACTCAGGAAATTTCAGGTGTAACAAATATTTTTAGTTTCTTCCGTGTTGTCATGCTCCAGTTTGAACTCATAAGTTCCTGAATGTTATGCGTTCATCTGTTTAACTTTCAAATCTACACGGACTAAAACAATGAACAACGTGTCAGTGCACCACTACCACAATACAACCAATGCCAGCGGATACTTTTCACTGCTTAACACGCTTCGGTCATGTGATATACACGCTACAAACTAGCACATACCTTTGTTTAATGGTATATCAACCTTCGTGGGTTATTTAATGCTAAAACCATCCTTGTAAAACAGCAGTGGTACTATTTAACTCATAACTGGGAGCATGAGGAGTTCATACCTTTCCCAAGGGTATTAATCTGAAAGTGAACATAGTGTGACTGGAGTTCAAACTCATTTTACTATGATCTCACAGTCCAGCATGTTAGACATTACAATATGGTTAGTTGGTTGTTTTATGGCATATCAACCCTTTTTGGGTCATTTAATGCGGAATCAAGTCATTTTGATATCGGGTTACTTACAGTATCTGATGTTGCTTAAATAGTCACCCATCTAAGAACAAACTTACCGCTGCTTAACTTCAGTGATCTAGTAGGAACCGGTGCTTTGGTTTGTTGGTGGGTGGGGTTTTTACAGCAAGACAACACATTGGGTCATTTTATGCCAAAAATGTTTTTGCTCATTCTTGATGGGTACTCAAATTTTTCTTGCTTTAAACTCATTTGCTTTAAACTCATTTGCTTTAAACTCATTTGCTTTAAACTCATTTTTTCTTTCTAACAGATAGATGGGACCCTAAAATGTCCCACCACCACCACTCCCTGGTGCTTTGGATGTGACTTGCCCGTAAGGAATTAACAAAAAACAAAATTCTACATACCTTCTTTTTGGGGACAGAATTCTTTGCGATTGACATTGCTTCGATTCACCAAAGATGAATTTGGTTTCAGGATCCCGTCATTGGCTTCACAAGAATTTTCGCAAATACGGAGTTTTTTCTGTTCGTTGGCTGAATTGTCAGATGCCCCCAAACTGTATTTCCTCTTGAAATCTGAGGTAGACAAGGAGCCAGTAGTAGCAGTCGTTGGAGAGGTAGTTATCGAAGAGCAATGGGTACTCTTCATGCTGGGGGGGAGGTGTGAGGTAAGGGAACCAGAACTTGTAGTTGGGGAAGTGGTAGGTAGAGAGGAGAGAAGCTCACCATCAGGCAACAGTGAGTTATCAGGTTTTTTAGCAAACATATGGAAATAGGACTTTTCCTTCTTTTCGGGTTTGTTGAGATCTTCTTTTCGCGATTCAAGTCCCAATTTATGCAATTTCGTCAATAGTTGGGCAACCTGGATTTACGGAAAGTAGAAGAAAAAAATTTTTATTTTTTATTTTAGATTAATCTCAAAGAAGCAGGGTTAGAATCTTCAACATTCACAATAATTAATACTAAAATACAAAAGAAAGAAAAAAAATTACAAAAAAAAAAAAAAAAATTTTAAAAAAATAAAAAAATTTACAAAAGAAATAAAAAATTTAAAAAAAAAAAAAAAAACTTTTATTCAAGATATTACTAAAAGTAATAAGTAAAATTATCGGGGTGGCCTAAAGTCGGTATCAGCCAGACAGCGAAGGAGTCTATTCCCTTTTCACTAGTGCTAAACCAAGGAGATTGTTTTAGCATCTGAGGTGGGGCACCACACCTTCCATCAGCTCCTTACTTTACCACACAAATCCATATGCTACTCATATGCTGAGTTGGCAAAGGTCAGTGTCGAACAAGGAACCTTATGGTTTCTAGGCAGACACTCTACCAACTAAGCTAAACTGACTCTTTATAAGATATTACTAAAATGCTCATATTTGTAAGTTGGTTAGTTTGGCTTGTTTGTTTAATGGCATATCAACCTTATTTAATCTATAGCTCGGCCTATGAGGATGTTCATACCTTTTCAAGTGGTATTGGTCTGAAAGTGAATAACACAATTGGAGTTCAAACTCACTCACTATGATGTCACAGACCAGCACGTTATCCACTATGCTACAGGGACTCCCAAGAAACCGTAGAAATTTACCCAACACATTCGCCAAAGTCACAAGCATGGGGCATCCAGTGAGGATCAAACTCACTATTCAGTAATGACATCCGGGATAGTTTTCCGGGACGGTAAAAACTTTTCCTAAAAGTTAGTACTACATTCCAATATTTATCTTGTTTCTGTAGAGATGGAAAAACAGAAATTGATCAAATATAGTCAAAAAACTTATTAATTAAAAACAATGATATTTTCATTCTATTTCTATTTTGTTGTGTTTTTAGTTGTTTTGCATAATAAATTCCATTCCAAATGCTAAAATTGAACAAAGTAAAAAGTGCAATAGAATGAAAAAAGGAGGAAGAAATCTAGATTCATTGACTCAGAAATAAATTAAAATACGAATACTTGTTAAAAAAAATTAATTTCTTGAACCACTGACTTGAAATCAGGGGCCCTAGTAATACATTTTCATTTGGTCCCCTATTCTAGGAATAATCAAGTAAAGGATAATGTACAAGCCATGGTCGTGAAAATGTAATTCCGTAAATTTGAAATCAAAATTATTTTTTCTACCGGCACTCTGTAGTTAATGTAGTAATATAGGTACCTCCAATGGATTTTGTGCGATAAATGAATACCTGACTGGAAAAGTTAAAAAAACGTCCCTAAAAGTTATCTATTCGTAAAAAGCTTTGTATCATTTGAAAAGAATACTCCAATGTTTTTTAATATTTTTTTTTCGTATCATAAAATTACAAAAATTGTGATTACAATTTTTGTCTACGTTTATTTTTCAGCGTGAAAAAAAGGGGACGTAATAATTAGCATTGAAATTTGAGGATCGTTTTTTGTCAACAAAATGATACCTTTTTTTTAAATCTATCTAAAATCAGTTACATGTCCAATTTTAATGAAATTTTCAATACTTATTTATTCATGAATAAATTTTCTTTTGAAATAAGTTTTGTGTGAGAAATATTATTAGAACTATTTTTAATTTTTCGGGTAGACTCCCCATGATTTTTGTAAAGAAAAAAAAAAACAACAGTTTTTTTTGTTTTTAACAAATAATTCACTGTCATATAAAGATAGATCTTTAAACAATTTAAATAAGTAGCCAAATATCCAGAATTATCACTGCTTCAGCTTTTCTTAATGTTTTATTACATGTTATTATGCTACTGATGTCTGACAGGTATAGATGATGCTAATGAATTAAACAAAAATATTTTGATTTCGGGACGGTCCAAACTCCATTTGGGACTGTTGATAATTTTTGTTCGGGACAGTCATGAAAAAAGTTAGTGTCGGGGCCTGCTCAGCACCATCACAGACAATGTATACCTGCGACCCTATTACTGCTGGGTCAAAGTTTAGCTACTAGACATGTATGCCGAAAAAGGGGGTTTCTCTCAATGAAAAATTGTGATAAGTACCCAGTACCTATTACTAAGCATAACATTATCTAGATGTAGATATAATATAAATAATTCATTTATATATCTAGATAATAAATTAAACTAATTTATAATAAACCATTTCAATGTTTTTTTTTTTAATGCATATCACGATGTCATGGTTTCTATTGACTTTAATTTCACTAATCCATTTTATAATTTAATAAAGATATACAGCTCATTCAACTGAGACATATGGAAATCTAATCGATTGCAATGGAGTTATCAGAATGATTGATTAGAATAATTCTATTTATTTTGTTATTGTCAAAAAGAATTAAAATGGTTAAATGACAAAAATATTAATAGTACTCGCTTGGTTACCTCATTTCAGGAATGAAGCCACCTTCTTTAGAGGTACCAGATACTTTTTACACTATCACATTTTTTTAAGGGGACCCGCACACCCTGGATACACACAATTTAAAAAAAATATTTTTTTAAATCAAATTAAATTAAGCCTGTGGATTCTCTATGTTGTCCTACATTGTAATTTTCAATTTATAAAACATACTGTTGCAGTATAGTATTGTGACATTATTATGTCTTAAGGATAGAACTTAGACAACAGTAGGTGATGATGTCTGGGTTTTGAGTGGATGTTCATACTGTAATTGTTCAATTTATGAGCAGTCATAAATTGTGAATATATCTGTGGTTAGAATTTTAAGTAAAGTTTGTTAGTTTTAAAAGCGGAGGTGGGTAATTTTCCATAACCATTTGGGATTATGAGTGACATTTAGTTGATCCCAACTGACACATGATCCAACAGATCCGGTACAGACACATGAGAATAAGTTTAGTTAGTTAAGCATATTCGGCCCGGCTTTCAAGGAGCGTAGACATATTGTCAGCTCCAGGGTCCATCTCTCCCCGCGGCGGAATCAAATGGGCATGGTTTAATTAAAAACTTGATCAAGTACAACCAAGTCTTGTTAATTACTAAACAAGCAATGTCCAGCCCAACCTGTAAGAGGAATTAAGAAGGAAAATCAACCACCAACAATTAGAAGTCAGGACAGACAAGTTAGACAAAGAATCAGAAGCAGCAGTGTAAAAAGTAAGAGATATCATCTCTACCCTATATCATCTCTAATCTAACTATCTGTATCTCCATTATACACCTGTAATGACTCTCCATTATACACCTAAATCATGTTAGGGGTATATAACGATTTTCATATTAATTCCGCTAAGACTGCGAGATATGATATTAATACCTGGCATAGAATCTTAGGACACTGCAACATAAATGATATTAAAAAATTGCCATAAGTAGTGAATGGAATGAAAATAAAATTTACCCCCTCATGTAAAACCAACTGTAATATTTGTCGCTAGTTCATTGCGACTTAGCAAGACCAATACAACCCCTTGGTAAATTTTTCTACTTTCATAGGGGTTCCTGCACCCCCGACCCCCTTGAATATGAAGGTTGACTATCTTAAATAATCAAGAGAAAGCAAGTTCCTTACCAGAACAGCATTTTTGTCCTTAAAGTTGGAAGCAACATCTTGAAGCTCCATGGCAAGCGCCAACAAACCAGCTGCATAATAACATAGTGGGTCTTCATCTGTACTTGCCCACTGAAACAATCTGTTCACAAGACCCTCCTAAGAAAAGGGGAAAAAATAGTTAATATTAAACAAACTAGCAAATATATTTAAGTTTTAATGTAATAAAATATTATATTAAATTAGAAATGCTAATGAAACAAAATAAGAATGTAGATAAAAAGATTTGAAACAGAGGGGGTATAATCGAAAAATAGAACAACTGAAACTTACTTTTCTATCACTCCCATCTTTCATTGCTAAATTTTCTTAATTTAATTATTTTGTTAAAATATGAAGTATAGAATAAAATTACAGTCATTTCTTCTTGTTAATGGATTACTTTTAAGATTTATCCCTGAGGCTTTTGCTCATATTCATTAAGATAAAACCAAATAATTAGAAATCAATAATATTAAACACATATTTATTAAAATCAAATTTTTAATATCAATATGCAAATTAGATTTCCCATTCACACTGTAAACCGCTATTTTGTTGTCTATATAAATATAATTGCATATTATAAGTATGTAGATATGGTCAACAGTATTAATAATATTAAACAATTTTATCAATAATTGAAGTTTAAATGAAAATAAAATCATGGAGAATGTGATATAAATGACTAAGGGAATTGTGACTTGAGTAGTAATATAGTTTCAGTTACAGACAGAAAAACACACAATCTCCATTATAACAAGATTATTTGAAATAGAATTATTTAGAGAAATGTTATAATTTTTACATAATAAGTAGGATGGCCTATTAAACGATTAAGTACTTACTGTCCCTTGAAAAACATCTGAGGTTTCCAAGCCATTGATAATGTCAAGCAGTAAACGACAGGCAGCTGTATGGACATCTCGTTTTTCCCAGCCTCCTTCATTTATATAAGTACCAATCAACTGTAATAATAAGGAACATAGGGTTAAACATCAGATTAATTGTAGCTCTTGTTCAGTTGCCTAACCTTCAATTTGATCAGTCGCCACTCGGTTATTAAGTTACGGACTGCCAATTTGGTCAGTCAACACTCCGCCAATTTGGTCACACTCCCTCGCTAAGTTACGGACCGCCAATTTGGTCAGCCACCACTCCCTCGCTAAGTTACGGGACCGCCAATTTGGTCAGCCACCACTCCTCGCTAAGTTACGGGACTGCCAATTTGGTCAGCCAACACTCCCTCGCTAAGTTACGGGACCGCCAATTTGGTCAGCCAACACTCCCTCGCTAAGTTACGGGCCGCCAATTTGGTCAGCCAACACTCCCTCGCTAAGTTTTTGGTCAGACACTAAGGTCAGTCAACACTCCCTCGCTAAGTTACGGACTGCCAATTTGGTCAGCCAACACTCCCTCGCTAAGTTACGGACTGCCAATTTGGTCAGCCAACACTCCCTCGCTAAGTTACCGTCAGCCAACACTCCCTCGCTAAGTTACCGTCAGCCAACACTCCCTCGCTAAGTTACAGATTTTCAATCCTTATGTAAATTTTTTGACCAGAGTGACCAATTTTAATTTTCAGATCACATTAGAACTTTTGGAAAATCTTGTACACGGCAATGAACTTATATATCCAAAATTTATAAAATATACGTATTGGTTGGTATTTCTTTATCAATTTCAAATTTTTATATGCATGTTAACCCTTTTATTCCCACTGGGACAGTGGTGTCCAATTCAAAGATCAGTGTAACCCTTAAAACATACTAAATTTCACAAAAAAAAATAAAATAAAATTTTTTTAAAATAATATAAACTTGGTAGTAGTAAAAGAAAAAAAAAAGAAAAGAAAAAAAAAAAAAGAGAAAAGAAAAAAAAAAAAGAGAAAAGAAAGAAAAAAAAAAGAGAAAAGAAAGAAAAAAAAAAAAAGAAAAGAAAGAAAAAAAAAAAAAAGAAAAAGAAAGAAAAAAAAAAAAGAGAAAAGAAAGAAAAAAAAAAAAAAAGAGAAAAGAAAGAAAAAAAAAAAAGAAAAGAAAGAAAAAAAAAAAAGAGAAAAGAAAAAAAAAAAAAAGAGAAAAGAAAAAAAAAAAAAGAGAAAGAAAAAAAAAAAAGAGAAAAGAAAAAAAAAAAAAAGAAAAGAAAAAAAAAGAGAAAAAGAAAAAAAAAGAGAAAAGAAAAAAAGAAAAGAAAAAAAAGAGAAAAGAAAAAAAAGAAAAGAAAAAAAAAAAGAAAAGAAAAAAAAGAAAAAGAAGAAAAAAAAAAAAGAAAGAAAAAAAAGAGAAAAGAAAAAAAAAAGAGAAAAGAAAAAAAAAAAAGAGAAAAGAAAAAAAAAGAGAAAAGAAAAAAAAAAGAGAAAAAGAAAAAAAAAAAAGAAAAAAAAAAAAGAGAAAAGAAAAAAAAAGAGAAAAAAAAAAAAAAGAGAAAAGAAAAAAAAAAAAAAGAGAAAAGAAAAAAAAAAAAAGAGAAAAGAAAAAAAAGAGAGAAAAGAAAAAAAGAGAAAAAAAGCGAAAAAAAAGAAAAAAGAAAAAAGAAAAAGAAATAGAAAATGAAAACAGGAAAAAGAAAATGAAAAAAAAGAAAAAAAGAAAAAAAAAAAAGAATGAAACTTGACTTAATGTAGCCATAAGCATTGTGTATGTATAGATAAAGAGAAAGGAATAGAAAAACAATATTATGAAGGTCAAGCACTTAGGCTCAACACATTTAATGGAATGCGTTTTGTAATTATATCCAACTGCCCCCCCCCCTCCTCTCTCTCTCTTAGCAATATTAATTCAGTCAGTCATTGAAACAATCATTATAATACAGTTTGTAACAGTAATGCATTATATATGTAAATCATTCACAGACTTACCTTATTCATGAAGGTTTCATTGTTGAAAAGGTGCTTTCATCAAATGTCCAAGAGTACAGTTCGGATTTGCCAAACTAAACAAAGAAAAAATAAAATTATAAGGTTATGTAAAGTCGTCAGGACGGCCTAAAGTCGGTATCAGCTAATCAGCGAGGGAGTCTATCCCTTTTCACTTGCGCTAGACCAAGGAGATTATTTTAGCATCCGAGGTGGAGTGCCACACCTACCATCAGCTCCTTACTTTACCGCACAGATCCCTGTGCTACTCATACGCTGAGTGGCGAGGACCGGTATCGAACTAGGAACCTTTGTGGTTTCTAGCCGAACGCTCTACCGACTGAGCTAACCCGGCCCATATATAGGTTATGTTAAGCATAAAAAACATTCATAAACATTTAACAGTATCTTTTTAAAAAAAGATTTGTAAACTATCCTTTTTTCTTAAAGATTTGTAAACTCTTAACAGCATTTTTTAATGATTTGTAAACATTTAACAGTTTTGTTTTGTTTTTAAGAAAAAGATTTGTAAACATAACAGTTTCTTTCTTTTTTAAAAGATTTGTAAACATTTAGTTTTTATTTCCTTTAAAAATCAACAATTAATAAAACATTTTAACATTATTTTATATTCATTTCCTTTAAAACAAGTTGTTCTTCATCACACAGGTCTTCCTTTTTTTGTACAGACAGACAAATGACATATATACTTCACTAAATGATAGACAAGAATTGTCTATTCAATTTCTATGCTTTTTTCTTCTTTTTTTTCATAACACCAGAATTCTCTGAATTTCATAAACACCATTACAAACACTTACATTCTTAATAATGATCAATAATAGTCAAAAGTAATCAGCCTACAAATAGATTTTTTTCAATATATAAAAAATAAAAAAATTAAATAAAAAAAAGCTTTTGACAGTTTTTATATTAATCCATATTTTTAGTATCATACCCACTAATTAAAAAAACAAAAAAACAAAAAAACAAAGTTAATAGACATTCTTGTCTGGCTCACAGCGACTACTGGCTGTTTGCAGACCTCAAAGAATGCTCCAGGGAAAGAGATTTGGCTCCAATGAAGAAGTGATATCGGAAACTGAGGCATTTTTGAGGCCAAAAACAAATTGTTCTACAAAAAAGGCATCGGATTTTTAGAGAGCATTAGAATAAGTGTATCACCCTAAAAGGAGACTATGTTAATGAATAAAGTCAAATTTAACCCAAAAGTTGATGTTTATTAGTTAGGCCCGGAACTTATTAAGTGATGTGTTATATACACACGCACAAACAGTTGGCTCATAGCATTAGACTAAACTGATTTATATTTATACACGTAATCAGAATTACGGTTCCTTGTATTTCCTAGTCAGACACTCTACTGACTGAGTTAATGTGTGTGTGTGTGTGTGTGTGTGTAATATATATATATATATATATATATATATATATATATACACACACAACACAAACTTATTGGTAAATTCTCGCGGTGAGAAAAAAAAAAAAAAAAACAGAAAATAGTTTGATTGTAAAATATACTACCAAATATCAACCAGGAAGAAAAAATTTTGGGAAAAAAAAAGAAAAGACCAAGATAATCGTACCAACAAAAAATAATCTATTAGTACAATATATTGGCCAAAAGAAAAAACAATTTATATGCATATATATATATATATATATATATATATATATATATATATATATATATGATTATAGTTCTTATTATAATGGAGATTGTGTGTTTTTCTGTCTGTAACCGAAACTATATTACTACTCAAGTCACAATTTCCTTAGTTATTTACGGCACATTCTCCTTGATTCTATTTCTATTTAAACCTCAATTAATAATAAAACTGTTTGACATTATTAATACTGTTGGCCTTACCTAAATACTAATAACATGCAATTGTATTTATATATACAACAAAATACCAGTTTTCAGAGTAAATGTAAAGCTAATTTGCATATTGATATTTAAAAAACTGATTTTAATAAAAATGTGCTTGGTATTATTGATTTCTAATTGTTTGGTTTTATCTTAATGAATATGAGTAAAAATCTCTTCAATAAATCCTAAAAGAAATTCATTAACAAGAAGAAATAACTGTAATTTTATTCTTTACTTCCTATTTTAACTAAATAGTTAAATTAGGAAAATTTAGCATTGAAAAACGGAAGTGATGAAAGAGTAAGTTTCAGTTCTATTTTCCGATTATATCCCCTCTGTTTCGAATCTTTTTATTTGAATTCTTAATTAGTTTCATTAGCCTTTCTGATTTAATCTAATATTTTATTACATTTAAACTTAAATACTTGCACCCGGAGGGTGCATATATTTGCTAGTATGATATATATATATTCATACAAACCACCAGGAGACTAAAGCTAATAAGTAAAAAGTGCTCAATACCTAAGTAGAGCAAATAATAAAGATAAATCTAATGAGTCAGACAAACCTACTAAAAGTTTTGCTTAATGATCTTAGCCCTGAAGAGCATTAAGAGAAACTTTTAGTAGGTTCGTCTGACTCATTAGATTTATCTTATATACACACACAAACAAATCACACTTATAGGCATTAGACTAAGAACCATATATATATATATATATATTGTGACACTTTATCGGTACGTGCACTAGTGCGCATATCGGTAAAACCGACGAACGGTTCAATTTAAAGGATAAATTTGTAAATGGGTGGGCGAGCAGTTTTCAAAATTTGACTTAACCCTTGTGTGTTCGCATTCCTTAATCCCACCCTGCACGATCGTTGAGAAGGTTACCCCTACCCCTCCTCCGAGGTGAACTTGTTGCTATGACTAACAGAGTCCTGACCTCACCGCGACCCCAGAAGTTCACTGTGATTTTGGCGCCAAGAGATCGGTTCCAAGAAAGGGACACAGTTTTGAAATACAGCTTACGAAACAGGACGTGGTTTTTGACAGGCGCTAACGGCAGATTGTAAAACCAGTGGATTTCATTTTTGGATATAAGGATTCCACCGATGAGAAAAAAAAGATTTTGAATAATCGTTTTATTGAAGGAACTTTGACAGACTCTAACGGCAGTGTGATTGTCGTCTCTTCCTTTTTTTTAAGAGAACTTTTTCTGCGGAATTTCCAAGGGTACCGTGAGTCGAAAAAAACAAAAAAAACAAAACATATTTTTTTCATTGTATTTTTGATTGTTTATTGTGTATCCATGTGTTGTTAATATATTCAGAGATCTGTATTTTTGTTGGTTGCTCGCCTGTTCTTTGATAATTATCTGTTAATATTGTTCTCCGTCTCCACATAGATTTATATACTTTATTTTCTTGTATGTGATGGGTAAAATAAATTCTTTGTTTGTTTATAAAAAGTGTCACGTCGTTCTCTCCATTCAGCATTGTCGCCTTCTATCGGTTTTCTCCTCCCTCCCACTTTCACAGGAGTACAGAGCAGTGTCTGAATTTTCCCAATCCCTTTGTATTATATTTTTTTTTATCTTTACACTGGGACCATCATCGTACCTTTTTTTTATTTCTTGTTACGTGCACGCGCTGGTCGCCCTAACGAGTGCGGGTTCGTAACAGAATTGGGGCTCGTGCCAGGATAACTATTATTTTCATTCACTGATATTCTCTATAACGCTTCATAGAGAGACCGAAGGCACAACCACTGAATTGGCGAGAAGTACGTAATCAGAATGTCGGTAGTTGACACATTTTTAGAATCTCCCACGTATGAAGGGCTTGTTAAACTGAAGAAAGATAGCATTTTAGAGATCGGCTTGAAGTTGGAATTAGAAGTTAAGAAAGCGATGAGGAAAGCACAGTTGGTCAGAATAATATCGGAGCACATGGTGGACAATGATGTCTTTGAAGAGCGCATTTTAGATGACTTAGGGACGGATTCACCTAGCCTATCTCACGCGCAGGTCGAGTTGGAGAAAGCCAAAATGGAAATAGAAAAAGTCAGAATCGAGGCTGAAAAGGAGATAGAATTAGAAAAGCTTAGACTATCCAGGGAGACACGGTCAAGGGAAAGCGAAATTAGACGGACTATAAGAGAAGAAAGGCGAGACGAGTTCGATCTCGTTCAACAGGTTAGACTCGTACCGGCGTTTAACGAGACGGACGTCGAAAAATATTTCCAACACTTCGAGAAAATCGCGTCCAACCTAAAGTGGCCGCCAGAAAGCTGGACTACGCTGATACAAACAGCGCTCAGAGGGAAAGCACAAGAGGTATATGCTTCATTATCGATTGAAGATTGCGCCGACTACGACGTCGTGAAAGCAAGTATATTACGAAGTTACGAAATGGTGCCCGAAGCTTATAGGCAAAGATTTCGGAGTTGCAGGAAAGATGAGAGACAGACGTATGTGGAATTCTTCAGGCAGATGGAGACGTGTTTTGATAGATGGAACATGGCTAAGGGAGTCGGCTCTGACTACGGAAAGCTTAGACAGTTGATATTAATGGAGAACTTTAAAGAACGTGTTCACGATGACCTCAAGACGTTCTTTAACGAGCGACATATCGAGACGGCTTACTCTATGGCGATGGCTGCAGACGAGTATGCCTTAACCCATAAGCGGGACCGAACAAAAAATAACGGCCTATTTGAAGACGGTAATATGAGACCGCGAGTGACAGCTAATGCCGGAATGAGCGCGAAACCAGGTCCGATGAACATGACACGATTGCCCAACCGGAGTGGCCAGCACTATAACCCCACCCCCAACGCCCTGCATATCGACCGATGGAAAGGAGAAATAACGTTTGCCATTACTGTGGTAAGACAGGTCACCTTATAGCCCACTGTTATGCTAAAAGAGACGCCGAGTCCAAACATACGTTCCCAAATAAACCACAGGGATTGGTTTCCTTGTGCGGGAACACCGAAGGGGAAAACGGATGTATTGTTAGAAGGGAATATAGACCATTCGTGTCAGCCGGGTGTGTTTATTCTGTAGATGACCCTACGAGGAAGAATCGAATAACAATCCTGAGAGACACCGGTGCCACACAATCCATAATTTTAGAGGACTGTTTACCGCCTAAATCGGACACAGCCACGGGCAAACTTGTGATAATTCGAGGGGTCGGGAACGGTTTTCTTAGCATCCCACTTCACAGAATCTTCCTTGAGTCCAGCATGATGAGAGGACCTGTAGAAGTTGGAGTGGTCAGCAAATTACCCATGGAAGGCATATCCATGTTGCTAGGGAATGACTTGGCTGGAGAGAGAGTCGTGCCCGCCCCCAGAATGACGGTAAAACCTTGCTTGTCGGATCAAACTGAGGCGTTGGAGAAGGAATACCCTGGAATATTCCCGTCGTGTGCAGTGACTAGATCAGAGACCCGTAGGAGGACCGGAGATAAAAGAGTGTCCGAAATTACCCACTCATATTTAGACCACGAGGAGGAGTTGGACTTAACATCCCCCGAACCCTTAGTGCCGAGTTTGAAGGACATCGGAGGAGTTAAGAAGAATAGTTCTGACGCGAGAAGATCGATAGAGAACGAACAGGAGGAGGATATCGAGATCGCGCCTCTTTTTAAGGACGCATTACCCGAAGAGGAGCTAGCCAAGGTATCGACCGGCTACTTTATCAGAAATGGAATCTTGATGAGAAAATGGCGACCTATACACACACCCGCCTCCGAGGACTGGTCGGTGGTTCACCAACTAATGTTACCAAGGGAACGAAGGAACGAAGTGTTGAAGACAGCACATGAGGCCCCCATGGAGGACATTTAGGCGTACGCAAAACCTTTGAGCGTATAGCGAGACAATTTTACTGGCCGGGGATCCGTAAGGATGTGGCTGAGTATTGCCGGACCTGCCACGCATGCCAGATGGTCGGAAAGCCGAATCAGAACATCCCCGTCGCCCCTCTACACCAATCCCTGCCTTCAAGGAACCTTTCTTCCGCATCCTCGTGGATTGCGTTGGACCGCTCCCCAAGACCAAGCGTGGAAACCAATACCTATTAACTATAATGTGCGCTTCGACACGGTTTCCTGAAGCGATCCCCCTCAGGAGGATATCAGCCGGGAAGATCACAGCGGCCCTCCTTAATTTCTTTTCCATGGTCGGATTGCCGAGAACTGTGCAAACGGACCAGGGATCTAATTTTATGTCCCGAGTGTTCCAGCAGTCTTTAAAATCTCTAGGTATCGAGACAGTGAAATCGAGCGCATACCACCCCCAATCCCAGGGAGCCTTGGAACGATTTCATTCGACCCTCAAAACCATGGTCCGGACCTACTGCCTCGACCACCAGAAAGACTGGGACGAAGGCATTCCTTTCCTGATTTTTGCAGCCCGAGATGCCCCACAAGAATCTTTAGGATTCAGTCCTTTTGAAATGATTTTCGGACATTCTGTAAGAGGACCTTTATCTATGTTGCAAGAGAAATGGATGCAGGACAGTCCAACGGAAGAATCCCTGCCCGAGTACATGACTCGATTTAGAAAACGTCTATGTGAAACGAGCAAAGTGGCGAGAGAAAATCTCCGAGTAAGCCAGGACCGGATGAAAAACCGCTATGATCGAAATGCAGTCCATAGAAGTTTTGAAATAGGAGACCAAGTGCTTGTATTATTACCCTTATGCGGTCACCCTCTCAAGGCCAAATTCCACGGCCCATACAAGGTTCTCCGAAAGGTCAGCGACCTCGACTACATAGTTAGCACTCCTGACCGCAGAAAGGCGACACAATTGTGTCATATCAATATGATTAAACCCTATCACGAGAGAGGGAAAGAAAACCCCGTTTTGGTCGTCACTGGGCCCACGTCTTCGGGTACCCACAGGGAATGTGCCAGTGAAGCCGCGGAAGACAAGAGCAACCAACCCCAGAAGTTACAGAATTCGGAAATTCTAGCCGACCTCACACCCAAGATTGAACATCTGAGCTCCAAGGAAAAGGACGATATAACCCGTCTCATAAATAACTTTCAGAGCTTATTCCCAGATGTCCCCAGGCAAACGGACATCGTCCAGCACGACGTAGAAGTCGATAACGTCATTCCAGTTAAACAACACCCGTATCGCGTCAACCCCCACAAAACCGAAATAATGCGTAAGGAGATACAGTACATGCTTGAACACGGTTTCATTGAACCCAGCCGAAGCAGTTGGTCGTCGCCGTGTGTACTAGTGGACAAAGCAGACGGAACAGTCCGTTTCTGTACGGACTACCGTAAGGTCAACGCAGTCACTAAAACCGATTCGCACCCCATCCCTAGAGTGGATGATTGTATTGACAGTATTGGGAGAGCCAAATACATCACTAAGTTGGACCTATTGAAAGGATACTGGTGTGTACCCCTGACGGAAAGAGCGAAGGAAATATCGGCCTTCGTTACCCCACACGGCCTGTATCAATACAGAGTCATGCCCTTTGGTATGAAAAATTCCCAAGCGACCTTTCAACGAATGATGAACTATTGCTTGAACGGACTACCTCACGTCACCGCTTATGTAGACGATATAGTTATCTACAATGACAGTTGGACGGAGCACATGAAATCTCTGAGCGATACATTTGGTAGACTCGAGCAGGCAAATCTCACTGTCCACATGGATAAGAGCGAATTTGGGAAGGCAGGGATTAAATACCTGGGACACAGGATCGGATATGGAAGGGTATCTCCTGACGAGGCTAAGATCCAAGGGATCCTACATGTCCCCGTGCCAACTAACACTAAAGGCTTAAGGCGATTTTTGGGTATGGCCGGGTATTACAGAAAGTTCTGCCGCAATTTTTCAGACATAGCCGCCCCCCTCACTCAATTGTTAGCTAAGAAATCTAGCTTTGTATGGAATCCTTCCTGCCAGGAAGCTTTTGGAAAGATCAAGGCCATGTTGTGCAGTAACCCTGTCTTGAAAGCCCCCGTGTTCACCCGACCATTCCGTTTAGCTATTGATGCTAGCGATCACGGAATTGGCGCGGTGTTACTCCAAACAAGCGACGACGGGATTGAACACCCCGTGAGCTATTTCTCACGGAAATTCAACACCCACCAGAAGAATTATTCAACAGTCGAAAAGGAGACACTAGCCTTAGTGTTGAGTTTACAACATTTCGACGTGTACGTGTCATCCTCACATCAACCCACTTTGGTATACACCGATCATAACCCCCTCACCTTCTTACACCGGATGAAGGATAAGAATAGGCGACTACTTAACTGGAGTTTGGTTTTACAAGAGTATAACTTGGACATACGACACATCCGAGGCGTGGATAATGTCTGCGCCAATGCCTTGTCTCGCACATAGTAACGCAACGTCGAGTTGCACCCGTACGATAGAAGGAAGGAAAAACTCAGACCTCACCCCCTTGCTATAATGAAAAAGAATCTGAACAACCCTTTTTCATTATTTTTTTGGTAGGGAGATGTGACACTTTATCGGTACGTGCACTAGTGCGCATATCGGTAAAACCGACGAACGGTTCAATTTAAAGGATAAATTTGTAAATGGGTGGGCGAGCAGTTTTCAAAATTTGACTTAACCCTTGTGTGTTCGCATTCCTTAATCCCACCCTGCACGATCGTTGAGAAGGTTACCCCTACCCCTCCTCCGAGGTGAACTTGTTGCTATGACTAACAGAGTCCTGACCTCACCGACCCCCAGAAGTTCACTGTGATTTTGGCGCCAAGAGATCGGTTCCAAGAAAGGGACACAGTTTTGAAATACAGCTTACGAAACAGGACGTGGTTTTTGACAGGCGCTAACGGCAGATTGTAAAACCAGTGGATTTCATTTTTGGATATAAGGATTCCACCGATGAGAAAAAAAAGATTTTGAATAATCGTTTTATTGAAGGAACTTTGACAGACTCTAACGGCAGTGTGATTGTCGTCTCTTCCTTTTTTTTAAGAGAACTTTTTCTGCGGAATTTCCAAGGGTACCGTGAGTCGAAAAAAACAAAAAAAACAAAACATATTTTTTTCATTGTATTTTTGATTGTTTATTGTGTATCCATGTGTTGTTAATATATTCAGAGATCTGTATTTTTGTTGGTTGCTCGCCTGTTCTTTGATAATTATCTGTTAATATTGTTCTCCGTCTCCACATAGATTTATATACTTTATTTTCTTGTATGTGATGGGTAAAATAAATTCTTTGTTTGTTTATAAAAAGTGTCACGCGTCTTCTCTCCATTCAGCATTGTCGCCTTCTATCGGTTTTCTCCTCCCTCCCACTTTCACAGGAGTACAGAGCAGTGTCTGAATTTTCCCAATCCCTTTGTATTATATTTTTTTTTATCTTTACACTGGGACCATCATCGTACCTTTTTTTTATTTCTTGTTACGTGCACGCGCTGGTCGACCCTAACGAGTGCGGGTTCGTAACAGAATATATATATATATATATATATATATATATATATATATATATAAACACACACGTACACAGAGTTAAAGCACTTCAAGAAATGTGTGATATTTCTTTCTTATTCCTTTCTCTACTCTTTTCTCCTCACTTCAATGTTTACCAAATTCTTCATAGTAAATCAATTACCCGACGTGAATAGCACTTAGAATCCCACAACCAAGGCCACAAAAATTACCAAACCATCAGCATTCAGCAGAAATCCATTAAAAAAGATCTCTTCTGTCTCTTAAGCAGCCTAGATACATCCAAGAGAAAGAATGATGAAAGAAAGAATCTGTGGAAGAGAAACACAATTAACGTCCGCATTCATTCAATACACACCTGCTTAAACTACATCTCATTAAGACATGACAGCCTACCTGTTTGTCTAACTTTCCTCTTTCCATGCTGTAACAGTTAGCAATCTTGCAAATCAATTACTGATAGTGAGTTATATCCTCACTAGATATGGAGGCGCATAGTGTAAGACATAGGAAATGGACTCGTCGACACGAGTTCAAATCCTGCACAAGGTTGTCTACATTTCACATAGTACTATTACCCTTGAGAATAGTATGCATCCAACTACTCTCCCTTCAGTAATGGGTAAATAGTAGGGCAGACTGGGTTCTTTAACTTTGGCTAGGAGAAGGAAAACAATGAATTGAAACCTGTAAAACTGCTTAAGAAATTGACCTTGTGTCACATCCTGCTTGTGTGAAGGGGTTGGTATAATATATATAATATATATATATATATATATATATATATATATATATATATATATATGCATTCAACTACATTCCCTCCAACTATGGGTAAATAGCAGGGCAAACTGGGCTCTTTAACCTTGGTTAGGTAACCAGTCTAGGAGAAGGAAAACTCTGAATTTAAACCTGTTAAACTGCTTAAGAAATTGACCTTGTGTCATATCCTGCTTGTGCGGAGGGCTTGGTAAATACATATATCCTCACTAGACGCTCAGTGTGCTACTAGCCTTGAGCCAAAACTAAATCATAAAAAGTCATGTTATTAGCACAAGGGTTAGTGAGTTAGGCTAAAACACCATTGGTTTGGTTTCTTTGTTTAATGGCATATCAACACTCGTGAGTCATTTAATGCCAATGCCATGGCCATCCTTGTAGAAGAACAGTAGTGGTACTACTTAACCCATAAATGGGAGGGACGAGGGGGGTTCATACATTTCCCAAAGTGAAAACATAATAGCACGACTGGTGTCACTTACTACAATGCTATAGTCCAGCACTACACGATGGGGACACAGCCCCACAGACCACTGTTGTTAAAATGTTTCACTTTTTTGTTTCAACCTGACAATGCCATTTTAGAAGGTGGTGGAGGTTAGATATATAAAGACACACACCCACAATAGGTTAGCTCAGTCGGTAAAGCATTCGTTTAGAAACCACAAGGTTCCTAGTTCGATACCGGCCCTCCAACTCAGCATATGAGTAGCGCAGGGATCTGTGCAGTAAAGTAAGGAGCTGATGGTAGGTGTGGCACTCCACCTCACATGCAAAAACAATCTCCTTGGTCTACCGCTAGTAAAAAAAGGGGATAGACTCCCTCGCTGTATGGCTCATACCGACATTAGGCTGCCCCGACAACTTTACTTACTTTAGCCCTACAATTCTATACAGAGTCAAATTGGTCCCTATACAGACATGTCAGCAGGGTGAGTGGGGGATGGTGGTGGAGAATCCATTAAGTCAGGTGGGAAGGTTGGCTGGTTGGTTTTTACGGCACGTCAACCCATTGAGTCATTTTATGCTGAAGACGTTTTGTTTTATTCATTCCTGATGTCATTTCTCTGAATTATTGATCATTTGTATTATTCGGACTATTGTCCTCATCTTTATTGTTATCTGCACAACGTTTTAGCCAATGTGGGTAGAACAGCCTTAGATTAAATAACGGGTTAGGTTCAAAGCTCTGTGAAAACTCCCGATTATAACAGGAAGTCTCCAGAGTTCGACAAGAAGGTTCCCAGGTTCAAAGAGAAGATTCAATAGGGGCAATCAAATAGGTGCTACGGCTTGACGTGACCAGCTGATGGATCGGTGGGGGCCTCTCCGACTGCCTATCTAGGTGGGAAGGTATATACAATGCTGGTATTTTTGGTTTAGAAGAAATCTAATTTAAAAAGAATAAAAATTGGTGGGGTGTGTGTGTACATACATACATACAAGGTGTGTCATAAAAGTATCGAGATTGAAGCTGTATTTACCAAGATAGAATTGAACAATGAATGGAATGTTAATGTTTTTCAGAATACAAGGTGTCAAAAAGTACAAAAAGTAAAAAAAAAAAAAAAAAAAAAAAAAAGATATTTTTTTAACAAACCGTGTATAAATACATGAAAAAATACCTTAGTTCAAATATAAAATTCAAATTTTGGGATTTATAATTTGAAGATTTCCTATTCAGTCTGATTGATATGATTTTTCTGTCTCATTGATTTGTTTTCAAATTTCTTTAGCATTATTTAAACTAGCAAATATATGCACCCTCCGGGTGCAAGTATTTAACTTTTAATGTAATAGAATATCGTATTAAATTAGAAAGGCTAATGAAACTAAATAAGAATGCAGATAAAAAGATTTAAAACAGAGGAGGGTAAAATGGAAAGAGAGAACAAATTAAACTTACTCTTCCATCACTCTCGTCTTTCATTGTTATTTTTTCTAATTTAAGTATTTAGTTAAAATAGGAAGGAAAGAATAAAATGACAGTTATTTTTTCTTGTTAATGGATTTCATTTAAGATTAATTGAAGAGATTTTTTATTTATATTCATTAAAATAAAACAAAACAGTTAGAAATCAATAATACTAAGCACATATTTATTAAATTCACATTTTAAATATCAATATGCAAATTAGCCTTCCCGTTCACACTGTAAACCGCTATTTTGTTGTATATATAAACATAATAGCATGTTATTAATATGTAGATATGGTTAACAGTATTGATAATGTAAAACAATTTTATTAATAATTGAGGTTAAAATTAAAATAAATTCATGGTGAATGTGACGTCAATAACTAAGGGAATTGTGATTTGAGTAGTGATTTAGTTTCGGTTACAGACAGTAAAAAGAAATTTTTAAGAGTTGCACATCTTCATCTTAACATTTTTAATGTTGCAGTTTTTAAATTCAATTTCTTTACTCATGAATATGCATGTTCTAGCTATGTATTTTATGTTCCAATTGTCGGGTTTTGTACACGTATATATTATGGGGGTGTGTGGCATAATGGTTAGAGTCGTAAGAAATGGACTCATCGACCAGAGTTCAAATCCTAGAAGAAACTGTTTGCATTTCATATCATGCTAATACCCTTGGGAAAGGTATGAATCCAACTATACTCTCTCCAGCTATGGGTAAATAGTAGGGCAAACTGAGTTCTTCAACCTTGGTAAGGCAACCTGTCTAGGAGAAGGAAAACTCTGAATTCAAACCTGTTAAACTCCGCTTAAGAAATTTACATTGTGTCGCATCCTACTTGTGTGGAGGGGTATGTATATATATTTATATTTACCATTTGAGGGGTTGGTGTGTGTGTGTGTGTATATATATATATATATATATATATATATATATATATATATATATATATATATATATATATATACACACACACACACACCAACCCCTTCGCACAAGCAGGATGCGACACAAAGTAAATTTCTTAAGTGGAGTTTAACAGGTTTGAATTCAGAGTTTTCCTTTGCCTAGACAAGTTGCCTAACCAAGGTTAAAGGGTACAGTCAGACCTATTTACCCATAGCTGGAGGTAGTATAATTGGATTCATACCTTTCCCAAGGATATTAGTGCTATGTGAAATTCAAACAGCCTTGTCCAGGATTTGAACTCAAGTCAACAAGTCCATTTCCTACGACTAACCATTATGCCACACACCTCCATGTACACGTATATATGGGTAAATAAATGTTCTTATATTTTAAATGTTTTTTTTTTATTTAAAATTATTTGCATGTTTACTTTTGAGTATAATTTCATTTCTTTCAAATTTAACAAACGTGAAAACTAAGAGCAATTTGAGGAATATGGTCGGGACAATCATAAGTGTTAGGACTTGATATAACCAGCCAATTGATCAGATGGGGCCTCTCTGACCACCC
Source organism: Doryteuthis pealeii (assembly GCA_023376005.1). Classification (NCBI taxonomy): domain Eukaryota; kingdom Metazoa; phylum Mollusca; class Cephalopoda; order Myopsida; family Loliginidae; genus Doryteuthis; species Doryteuthis pealeii. The sequence continues at coordinate 100,664,754 of CM042153.1, forward strand.
GTGAAGCCTAAGTAAGGGCCAAAGTGAAGTGTTGCATGTCATGGACTGCTCAGCCACCATGATCCTCAGGTATTATGAGTTGCTATCAACAGCTAACAGGTTGCCCCCATTGGCAGGGCCTAGGGGTATCCCCCTTCTGCTGAGGTGCAGTTGGCGTACTCTGCTGCCCCAGCTGACAGTGTGACCATTTTTAATAAGGATAACCATTATTCCAATAAATTTTGAATACAGGTTGGTTTTAAAACTTTACAATATTCCATTTTATGAACTTTTAAACTCCTTAAAACATAATGCCAATATAGTCTAAGTGCAAAATTGTTTCTTTTGTCTTAATAGAACTCAAGTGTAATCTATAAGCATTTGGCCTTCAATATTATTCAACAACTCCCTTCTTTTTTTTCTCCTCCTTTCTACCCCCCCCCACTGTTATTCTCTCCCTGGCTCACCAGCAAAGACAAAAATGTGAAACTTGTTTTTTTACCCTACATAACATTAACCATGTCATTTAATGCTATAATACATAAACAATAGTTAAAAAAGAAAAAAAGAAAAGAAAAAAAAGGGGGAAAAAAAAGGAGAAAAAGGGGAAAAAAAGGAGGAAAAAGAAGGAAGAAAAGGAAAAAAAAGAAAAAGGGGGAAAAAAGGGAGAAAAAAGGGAAAAAAAAGAAAAAAAGGGGGGGGGGGAAGCAAAGCAAAAAAGCATCTCCTTGCCACCTTCCAATTCATTTAAACCATAAAGGCAAGGTAAATATGGGGGAGAGATAGAAGAGAGAGGGCAAGCTAAATGTTTCATTTTTTTTTTTTTTTTAGATTTGGGTTGAGGTTTCAAATAATAGTTGTAGCAATAACAAAACAATCAGTTCCTATAATAATAGAAGTCCATGATGATATTGATGTTTCTATTCAGAAAGGAGTGAAAGTTGGTTGATTTTAATGGCATATCAACCCATCTGGGGTTATCTCATGCCTAGTGGCAAGGAAGTAATATATGTTGTGTATCTATATTTACATTTTTGTAGTAATTGGTTTTAACAATGTGTTAGCATCATTGGGGATCATGTTGTATGGTATTGATTAGGTTCATGTCTAATTCTATGGTATAATTTTATTTCCTTCAAAAAGGACACAATGTTTTCTATATTAACTTTTTCAAATAGATCTTTCATATTGTTTGTATAGGAGTGAAGAATTCTAATTAGTATTTTACAGTTATTTGTTTTTATTAAGAATTTAGACTGAAAAAATATGAATGCAGACATGCTGATGCAAACACCGTAATCCCACTGTCTGAGAATGTAAATCGATTGATGGGGTTAAGAGTCTGTATCAACCCCCACAGAATTCTGGACCTCATTGCTGAGTGATAACATGCTGGAGAATTTTCTAAGCAGGTAGGGAATTTACCACAATTCATCAACCACAATTCATGTGATTGCATGACATCAATAACAGTTAATACAAGCGCCTAATGCCATCAACAGGTGAAAGAAAACGAGTTAAGAAAATCACAAAATACATTCAACTTGAAACTGCTAAGATGAACGGAGGTTATCTACTAATAAAATAAATAGATGAATAATTTTAAAAAGATTTTTTTTTAATACCCTGTCTGATTGCCAAAAGGCTACATGGTGGCACTAGATGTAGCAGCCCTGCTTTTAGCCACTGAAACTGTTATCACACCTAGTTAGTGGCTGATGAGGACAGGGTATCACACGTGGTATTTATTACATGTTATATGATGAAAAAAATAACTTTCAAAATGATAAACATCAAAAGAAAAAAACTTGAAAACAATAAGGATTCTGTTATGTTTAACTAAATTTGTATATATATATATATATATATATATATATATATATATATATATATATAATGTCATCCACAGACATGCGTTTCGACTTATCAAGTCTCTTCAGTGTGGTTAGACATTGTGTGAGCTACCTACAGCCAGGATAGAACTACGATCGATTCAGCATCAGTCAGACAGCTTAACCACTCGGCTATCGTCACCCACACATACACACACAAGGGTGGGCTGAAAAGTTCATATGATGTAATATTTACAGTTGATGACTTTTTTGACCAATGAGATCCAAGCACTGCAACTCCAATTGAAGAAGTGTGGAACAACCTCATTTAGTCACATCCCATGAGAGTCTGAATTTTTTATCCGGCCCTCATATATATAAGTAAAGAAATAACAAAAGACTTAGAGATTTAGCATTATAGTCTATTTCAGGGAGCTTAGACAAAGTGTCTAACTCTCCCGATGCGAATGATGAGTTGGGAGAGTTAGACACTTTGTCTAAGCTCCCTGAAATAGACTATAATGCTAAATCTCTAAGTCTTTTGTTATTTCTTTACTCATATAGTTGCTCTGTGACTAACATTAAGAGCACACATTGAGCTCTCAAACTGCGACAGGTTTTTTTTAAATAAAACTCTTGTGTCGTAAGGAAGATTTCTTCTCTGGACTTTTGGATATATATATATATATATATATATATATATATAATGAAAATGAAAATTTTAATATTGCTAAACAATCAGTGCAATCAACAATTCCAAGTTGATATGACATTCAGTATATGGAGGTGAGGAGGGGGGGATTTTTAAATGTCTCACTATTTAGAGTTGAGTTGAGGTTTCAAATAATAGCTGTAATAGTAATAAGACAACATAATTGTTTCCATGATGATATTAATGTTTTTGTTTTTTCAGAAGAAGTGAAGGATTCTAATCAACATTTTATAAACATCTCTTATATTGAGAATTTGGAGGATTAAAAAAAAATGTTTGTCTGTTGTGAAGGCAGACCCCACAATATCAGTCACAAACTTGTCTGGAAATTGCTTAATTCTCTAAGTTAGAGCATTCACTTAAGCCATTTTTGTAAGTAAGCAAGTAAAGTTGGCAGAGTGGCCTATTGTCGGTATCAGCTGGACAGCAAGGAAGTCAATCCTCTTTTTGGTATCGCTAGACAAGGAAGATTATTTTTATCTGAGGTGGAGTGCCACTCCCCACTTTATCACATAGATCAGATTACCCCATCTGTGCTACTCATGTACTGAGTTGGCGGGGAGCGGACAAACCAGGAACCTTGCGATTCTTGGTCAGGTGCTCTACCGACTGAGCTAAACACATAAACATCAATAATGTTAATACAGATATAGTTTTATCTTGTAGAACTGATTTTTTTTTTTTTTGTAGATAAAACTAAAAAATTCATAAACTGAAATTGTTGGGTAAGGAGGTGTCAGCTAGTGCATTCATCAAAGTCTGAGTATTCATTTGGCCCCTAACAGGAATTGAACCTTCCGCATGAATTGCTTAGTTCTGTTAGCATTTCCCTTAAGCAGACCTTGATCCGAGTATGAGATGTAAAAAATTAAAAAAAAAAAAAACAAAAAAACATCAATAAAAAAATACAGTTCATTAAAAACTTTAAAAAAAAAAAAAATTTTAAAAAGGGGACATTAATGAGCCCTTCCCCTCCCCCCAAAATAAATAATAATCAAATAAAAAATACAGTTCATTAAAAACTTTTTTTTTAATTTTGTTTTAAAAGCCTTAATACCTTGAAAAAAATTTTTTCTTTTTAATAAAAAGTCAAGTTGACTGCATATAAAAACTAAAACTAAGACTAAAAATAAAAACATTAAAATCTAAACAACACCCTATTAATTCTACACTATTTAATGATTAATTATAAATTTTGGGACTTCTTTGAAGAGATAGTCCTAAGTGGAATTTGAAGGTGTATACGTAGTCCTTATACAAAAATGATCTGACCATTTTTGGCAGATTGTCTCTTAATAGAAACAATTTTTTATAAGAACTATAATTCCAGATATATCAAAGTTTTAATCAAATAAAATTTTGAGAATATATTGTTACACATTTTCTCTCTGCCCTAAATAAATAACTTAGTTATTTACAGAAAATGAGCACTTTTTTTAACAGCAACTTTATAAACTATATTTAAAAAAAAGGATTAGATTTTATTCTTTTTTTTGTTTTGTTTTGCTAGACAGAACCAATCCCAAATTTGTGTCTATTAAAAAAAAAAAAAAAAAAAAAAAAAAAACCTACTTTCATCATCTTATTGGTGTTAATTGGTCAGTTTGTTTTATGTACATTACTTCAACAATCTATTGGCTATGACTCACTTATTGATAAGTAGGTATTTACCCAACCCATTCACCACAGTTGCAAATATGAGGCATCCACAGTGAATTGAACTGAGTTGTAACAGATCTGCAGGATTACACCATGATGGGATGCCCTACTCACTTATTGATAAGTAGGTATTTACCCAACCCATTCACCACAGTTGCAAATATGAGGCATCCACAGTGAATTGAACTGAGTTGTAACAGATCTGCAGGATTACACCATGATGGGAGTACGACTCCAATTAAACACTTATTCTCCAAAAAATTATCGGCAAAAAGCCATTCTAAATAAACCTTGTTTACAACTTACCACATCGTCGTGTAATAAAAGTCACTAGAAGAGGAATGTTAACCTACTCTAAACAAATCATAAAATCTAAGAAGTTCGTTTGGTGTTGGGGTTATGGGATCGGCCTGTCAGCTTGGCAGTCCGGTTTCAAATCACGCACAGGGCGGTCTTCCGATCTATAGCTCTGCTGATGAGGCCTAATAGGCCGAAATGTACATACAGAGATTGATTTTTCTCGATTTGTTTAGCCATACATTTAATAGGTATTCCCGCCTGATTCATTATTAATTAATTAATTTTCAAAATTAGGTACGACTCCAATTAAACACATATATATATATATATATATATATATATATATATATATAGTATCTTGATTAATTCAGTGGATTTGACCCTGAAGATCCTTATGGTGAATTTAATATTTTAAATAAATATCAAACCAGAAGACATCTTAAATTTTCTATTTAAAAAAAACAAACTAAAAATAGAAAGTTGTTTTTCCTGTAATATTTTAAAATATCCTGAATAAATAACATGAATGGACATTAAATTTTATCTGAACATTTTTTTTTTCCTTTGAAAACGCAATGTAACCAATTAATACAAGCATTTCATTCAATGGTTTCTCCTAAATCTGGAATTCATTTTACATTCATTCACAAAAAAAATGGGAGGGGGATTATTTTTCTATTTAAATGATTCACAAATCAATCTTAAAAAAGGTCAAAATTTATCCGTACATTGATTTTAATTAGTGGATGTTGGTTGGGTTTTACAGCATGTCAACCCCTGTTGGGTTATTTTATGCCAAAGACATTTTGGTTTTATTCATTCTTGATTGTAACTCAATTTTTTTAATACATTTTTTTATACTCATTTTTTTCTGTTTAACCTATAGATGGGACCCTAATAGGTACTACCACTTCGGGTCAGAGTGGACCTGGGAGTAACAGTGATGAAAGGGTACTCCAGACACCCCAGAGCTTCAGAATTGGAACCTCACCATCAGAGTTTAACGTCATACCTAGGACATTAAGACCCTTCTTGGCAGTGGCTGAGGGTCTTAATGTCCTGGGAATGACAAGAAGGGTCTCAATGTCCTGGGTATGATAAAAAGGATTGGGGGTTTGCGATAAGGGCAATAGGGTTGGGAAAATCATATAGATGCTAGGGCTTGACATGACCAGCCGATTGATCAGAGGGGGCCTCTCCGACTGCCTGTCTATCTATCCTAAATTATTAGTGGATCATTATTATGAATAAATACCAGACTAAGTTAAGCTTAACACCTAAAGAAATTTGTTTTTAAAAAAAAAGAAAAAGAAAAAAAAAAAAAAAAGATATCAAAACCAAAGCTGTATTTGCCAAAACAGAAATGTACAATCCATGAAACATTAATTTTCTTTAAAATAGTCCTCTTAACATATAACACTTATTCAAGTGCAGTGATGCTGATAGCTTTTTGATTTAGTGCATCCTGGGACAAATATTTGCTTTGAATGAGTCCCTGGGAAATTTTATGGGTCCCGAGTAAAGTTTCTTCATAAATTATAGGGTTTTTATTTATAATCTAGGGAAACAACAAAAGCTGTCTAACTCCTACCTTGTAACATATCCTGTGTAATTCATTTCTAAGAAACTATTGAAATATATTTACAGTTAGCTTGAAATGGTGAGGGAAGAAAAGAAAGAAAAACACTGGGACACATGGATATGATTTTACTGCATCCTTTTAGATTTTTTGCCTCAGGAATATGTACCTATCAGCATCTCGGCAAGTGAGTTGTATATCTAAGAATTATTTCATCAAAACATTTTGTTTCGTATCTTCCTTCCCAGGCAATACTATGCAACCTTGCTAGTTAAACCTCTAAAAACATTTCACTTTAACATTGATGCATTCACTGCAGATTAATCTATAAGAAAATTGTTTTTATTTAGGAGATGTGTTCAAAAAGTATTCAATATTGAATCTATATTTACTAAGACAGAAATGAACAATGAATAAAAAATGAAACTGGTTTCCGGTGTTTTGGAACCATGTGTCCAGTGGCTTTTGGCCACTGGACCGATCAGAGATTAATAACAGTGTGATCTCAGAGGGCCATCCCCCCAGGCAACAACTGCTCCCTTTATTTAAAGGGGCAGGGCTAGGTTTATTGCCCTGTACCTGAAGCACCTATGCAATTTTTTCACTGGCCATAGTTCCCCACTATAATGAACCTTGTGTTCGACTGGCATATGTAGGATGCCAGTAAATACTATGAATAAACATTTTCTTCAAAATATTCCCCTTGGCATTCAATACACTCATTCCACAGAGCTTACCATTGGTCCAAGCACCTCTGATGCTCTTTTCTTTTATTATCCTCAAATTTTAGTCTCAAGATATATTTTCACTTTAGGAAATTAGAAAATATTGTACAAAGTCTGGTATGGAGGGTAGTGCACTTACACAATCCAGTGTTTCACAAAAACTTTTCATTGAAAATTCTTTGTAATTTTTCAAATTAGCACTGACATCATCACTATTATATAAGTTACTCATTTCTCTGAATTTTTGAGATGAGGCTTGATAATATGTATTATTCGTACTATAGTCCTGATCTTTATTGTTATCTGTACAACATTTCAGCCGGTGCGCCCTCCTTGAACTTAGGAACCTTCTTTTCAAACAGTCTACTCCCATGGATTAAACAAAGGATTAGGTTCAAAGTTCTGTGAAGGTTCCTGAGTTCGAATAGAAGGTTTCCAAGTTCGAGAAGGTTTTCGACTCCGACAAAAAATATCTGAAGGCCGGAGGAATAATACAAATAATACATAAGTTTCTCTGTTTAAATTTTAAAATCCAACAAAATTTAAATGTTCAGTTTCAATATATTTTGATTACAGCATATTTGATTTTAGTAATGTACAGATTACTTTGAATAAATTGGGTCCTCCGGTTGGTCAGATGGTACATTGATTATGTCATGCAACTGAAGGGTTCTCAGATACCCATGGAACTTAGTCTCCCATATTTCATAGCTGGCCTCGTCGCCAATGAAGAAGATCTGAGCGTACCTGGGCCCATAACCTGTTAAGTTTCTGACCGCCATCCTTGGCCAGTTGAAAAGTAAGTCTTGAGCTATAGAATCCTTTGGTAAGTGAATAAGTCCTGAGTTATGGAATCCTACGTAGTGTCAAAGGTCTAGTGATATAATCCTATGTTCCGTCGTCCACGAAGGTTCAAAGCAATATGCGTAGGTATGACCAGAACAGCCGGTATAAATAACAATATCAGCAGCAGAGTACTGCCAGTGATTGGCCAAGAATATGGTCACATGATTATTGCCCAGTCTATAAATAAGAGTGGGTGTCTAGCACATACCTTATATACACAAAAATCTCAACATAAATATTCTCAATAAAAAAGGCACATCAACAATAATATCTGAATTACAGTCCAGTGATGCTGATAGCTTTTTGATTTAGTGTGTCTTCACCCATTTTGCAACATGTGGTCTAGCGTTGTTATGTTGCTAAATCACTGTGTGTGTCTGCTCATATAGTGACCATTTCTTCTTCAATGTTCAGCTCAAAGATATCAGATGTGTTTGATAGCAATCTCCCGTGATGGTTTTGGTTGGTTTGAACAGTTCATAATGAAATATACCCAGCTGATCCCACCAAATGCAGAAAATAGTGAGAACTTATTCAAGATCTTCATAAATAAATGTTTTGGGTCTTATCTGTTATTAGCTTACTAACTGCTAAATAAAAAATAATGCTACAGTGATGCTGATAGCTTTTTGATTTAGTGTGTCCTGAGACGCACATATTTGCTTTCAATGAGTCCCCGGGAAAATTTATAGATCCCAACTAAAGCCATCTAATTCCTACCTTGTAACTTATCCTGTGTAATTCATTTCTAAGAAACTATTGAAATGTATTTACAGTTTGCTTGAAATGGTGGGGGAAGAAAAAAGAAAAACAGTGAGACACATGGATATGATTTTTATGCATTAGGGATGCAGGATGCGTACCTATCAGCATCTCTGATAGTCTATAATATTAGTCTTTAATCTTACTGGCCTAGTAACATGGTTTCTTTTTGTAGATTATTCATGGTTTGGATTAATTTGATGCTTGTGAAGAAATTAATGCTTCTTCAGACTATGACATAAATCTAAGTATAAAAGACATACCCAACATTCCTTGATTATTAAATAATTCTCAAGGAATGTGGGATACTAAGACATAAAAAAAACTCATAATAAGGTCCAAAACTTAATGGATACAGGACATTTTAAAAAAGAAAAAAGGGGGGAAAAACACCAACGAAATGTAAGGAGAGGGAGAGACCAATAAAAAAGAAACAGAAAAAAAAGGGAGACACCAAAAAAGAGAGAGAAAAAAAAAAAAAAAAAAAAAAAAAAAAACATGATTCTCTCCTCGTAATGTATATATTTACCCAACCCCACCACCATGAGCAGGATGTGACACAAAGTCAATTTATTAAGTACAGCTGACTTGAATTCAGGGTTTTCTTTCTAGACTGGTGGCCTTATCCATAGCTAGCGAAGGGGGAGGGTAGAAATGTATCTGTGCTTTTCCCCAAGGGCATTAGTACGAAGTGAAACACAAACAGCCTCGTCTGGGATTTGAACTCAGGTCACCAATTCTATTTCCTACAATAACTTATATTAAGCGAACTCGTAATGTATAGACTTCTTTTTTAAGAAATAAAATTTCAATTAAAGATATTCACAACACACACATGACATTGTACTGGATGGATGTTTACTATTGGTAATGATATAATAAAAATTTCTACTACTATCCTAAACATTCACAGCAGATCATCAGCTGACCCCCCTCCTCTCAATCACAACTGCAAGACACTCATCAGTAAGAGAACTGAATCCTTCAATACAAGAACTCATTACAACATCCCGTGTTTGTCTACTTTTCTCCAAATACTGTCGAATTTCTATATTTTTATATTTCTATATTTTTGGAGCAATTTTGATAAAAATTGGAATTATGTAAAATTATGTTCTTTTCTGATTCTGCACTCAAATTGTATGTATATCCATGCTGGAACCTATTATTTAGAGAATAAGAGGTACAGATATGAACTTTTTTTTTTTTTAAAGTTTACCACAAGATTATTAAACATTTTCATTTTAATATGGCATATATACACATATACAGTGTTAATTTAAATAAATAACATCACTTTGAACTTAAAAATACCTTTTTAAATACTTGCTAGAAATAGAATAACTATTTACATCATTTGCTGTCCGGCCAGCATGTGATAATGTGTTTTAATACTATATTGTAAGTTTTTTTTCTTCCAAATTTGAAAGTTTGACAAAAAATTCTGATGGTTAACCATCACCCAAATGTCATACATTATATATCAAAATAATTCTGAGACTATCTTCTATTAAGGATATAATACTCTTTTTTTCGCTCATCTTATACTTTTTTTTCGTCTCCGAAGATCGAAGATAACCCCAAAAAAAAAAAACCAACCTACACAATGTAGTACAAGGTGTCTTGTAATTAAGTGTACAATTTGAAGAATATTGATTAAGATTTGATTTTACGAAGCAAACTAATGACTAAAATTTAACCTAGGAAAAAAAAGTCATATTTTGTGTTTTCAGCAGTTCGAAGCAAAATACCATTTTAAATCGACGTAAAAAATAATTCAATGGATAAAAACACATAAAAATTACATATTTAGAAAGATTATTTTATTTTCTTTCTAGCCATATAAATATTTTTAAGATTGGATCAGAAATATATGAGAAATTGCGAATTAAACCAATTAACATGCAAATTTGTCAATGTCCACCAATTTCAGCAAAGTGCTGGTTGGTAATGCTAAAACAATTATAGCTTCAAGCAACTATTTTTTTTTTTAATACAAACAATATATATATATATATATATATATATATATATATATGAAGAGAGAGAGAGTTATATAACATCAAGTATTCCAATCAAATAAAAATAATTTTTAAAGAGATCTATTTAACCCATAGATGGGTCCCAAACTACACTAGGTCAGTGGGAGTGATGACAATGAAGAGATACTCCACAATCTCCAGAACTGGAGCTTCACCATCAGATGCAGTTTAGTGCCATACCCAAAACACCCCTTGGAAGAAGGTCTTACCCCTCAGCAAGGGGTCAGCATATTCTAAGCCCTGCCGACAGAGTAGTTATACTATGGGATTTTGGGCACCTATATACGGCCTTTAATATGTGCAATGTGGCTGTATATGTAAGTAGTAGTAAAGTCGGCGGAGTAGGCTATTGTCAGTATCACCTGCTATTCACTAGCACTAGACCAGGGAGATTGCTTTTGCATCTGAGGGGCAGAGTCATACCTACCATCAGCTCCCATTTCAATGCACAGATCCAATCTGTGATACTCATGTGCTGAGTTGACGAGGGCCGGTATTGAACCCAGAAACTTGTGGTTCCCAGGTGAATGCTCTACTGAATGAAACTAAACCGACCTTCCCCCCCCCCAAGCTGTGCTACTCATGTGCTGAGTTGGTGAGGACCAGTGTCAAAACTGGAACCTTTTGGTTGCTCAGTGAATGCTTTACCGACTGAGCTAATCAGAGTGAATTTAGCTCAGTCAGAGCACAACTAAGAAAAAGAAAAAAGTAAGGTCGGTTTAGTTTCATGAATGAGTGAATTCATTTTTTTTTTTTAAATGAATCCTATGATATCATGGGTGATATAAACAGCTAATATAACTTTAAACTGATTACATACATTAAAAATATAAACAAAGATATTAACTTTAAACTGCTTAATCCCAATTAGGGTTGTATAAGCAGTACTTAAAGTAGATAATGTGTTTATTAGATCAATGGCATAATTTTTTTTTTTTATGTAGCTTTTATATGCTTGCAAAATTTTGTCTACTTTTTTCAATTTTTCACTTCATTTCATACAACAAAAAAAAAAATTTTTTTTTAAATTAAAAAAGCAACATCTAAAAATATATCTTTTTTCTTTTTTACAGACGGAACAAACAGGTAACGAAGAAGGCCTAAACTTTATTAGTCCAGGGGCCTTGTAAGGCCTAACTCCAGCCCTGATAGTAACACATACCATATAAGTCTTGCACTTGCTCTCTCTCTCTCTGCCCATATTAGCTGATATTATCGATAGTGTTATTTCAAATTTATAAAACAATGTTGCAGTTACAGAGCTCTTTTTTTTTTCTTTTTTTTTTTTAATTTTGTGTGCAACAAATATACTAGCAAAAGTATGAGTCCCCTTATTAGGGTTGTATAAACAGAACTTAAAGTAGATAATGTGTTTATCAGATAAATCGCAGATCTTGTTGTCAGAGCTAACTTAAAACAAAGCATGTAAAAAGTAATATGCATTCACCCAAACCCTCCCCCCACCACGGGCAGGATTTGACACAAGGTCAATTTTTAAGCAAAGTTTAACAGGTTTGAAATCAGTGTTTTATTTCTCCTAGACCGGTTGCCATACCAAGGTTAATGAGCCCAGTCTGCCCTACCATTTTACTCATAGCTGGAAAGAAAATAGTTGGTGTCATTACCTTTCCCAAGGATATTAACACTAAGTGAAATGCTAACAGTCTCATCCAGGATTTCAATTTATTTAAGGGTGAATAGAAATTAAATCTAGTTCCAAGGGGTGCTCTATCAAATAAAAGGTATGAGAGACCCTGTGTGGCTAGACTTAACAGCTACTTCTAGCCGAGAGTGAAACCTGATTGACTTTTCAGTAGCCCAACCTCTTCCCTCTCAGCTGTCCATAGCTCTCAGTAAGAGGAACATTTTAACTGTTAAATACATAGGTAGATGCATGTTACGATCACCTAGAGAACTCAGAAGTAATGCAAGTAAAGTTGTCACAGTGGCCTAAAGTCAGTATCCGCCTGACAGCAAGGAAGACTATCCCCTTTTCACTAGGGCTAGAACAAGGAGATTATATTTGCGTCTGAGGTGAGGCACCACAACTACCATCAGCTCCTCACTTTACCGCACTGATCCCTGTGCTACTCATACACTGAGTTGGCGAGGGCCAGTATCGAACCCAGAACCTTGTGGTTCGTAGTCAGACGCTCTACTGACTGAGCTAAACCTGCCCTCTCAAAGTAGTAAAAAAATTTTAAAAATTAAAATAAAAAAAAATTAAAATAAAAATTTTCTTTCTTTTTTAAAGTTAGTGTACTCTGTACTTTAAGTAGAAACAGATTGTTGGATGGGAATAACTAAAAATATCAAAACAGGAAATAACAAGTGTTATAAAGATGTATAACAAACAGGAACATAAAAAGTCCTATATGGTTTTGCTTTTTAAATTCCTCAAATACAATCAAACATCAACATTAAAAATATAAAAAGATTTTTTTTTTTAGTTAGATATATGAATTATTAGTCTATTTTAGCATTTACTAATATAAATATATGTACTGTAGATATACTGTAACCAGTGCCGGATTTACATAAGGGCTGCAGCAGGCCCCCTCAACACTAATAGGAAGAAAGTACATATACACATACAGAGATGCTGATAGGTACACGTCCTGTGTCCCCGACTCACAAAAAATCTAAAAGGACAAAGTAAAATCATATCCATGCGTCCCAGTGTTTTTCTATTTTCTTCCCTCGCCATTTCAAGCTAACTGTAAATATATTGCAATAGTTTCTTAGAAATTAATTACACTGGATACGTTACAAGTTAGATGGCTTTAGATGGGATCCGTAAATTTTCTTGGGGATTCATTCAAAGCAAATATGTGCATCCCAGGACGCACTAAATCAAAAAGCTATCAGAATCACTATATATATATATATATATATATATATATATATATATATAAAGAACAGATTTGTTTATTTTCAGATTTAATGCTGCCCCTTTGAACTAATTTGAAACAATTTAAAGTATTTGGGCCCCTTTGGTGTGTCTTAAATCCAACTAAAGCCCAACCCCCTCATTTCGATGCCTCTTTTTTTATATATATATATATATATATACATACACATATAGATTTTTTTTTATATATGTAGCCTTTATATGCTTGCAAAATTTTGTCTACTTTTCTTAATTTTACACTTCATTTCATACAAAAAAAAAAAAAAAAAAAAAAAAAAACATCTTAAAAGAAATTTTTTTTCTTTTGTAATTACAGACTGGACTAACGTATGTAATGATGGTGACCCAAATTTTATTAATCCAGGAGCCTCTTATGGCCTAACTCCAACCCTGACTGTAACACATACCATATATGTCGTGTACTCTCTTTCTCTTCCCATATTAGCTGATATTATTGATAGTGTAATCTCAAATTTATAAAACATACTGTTGCAGTTACAGAGCATTATTTTGTAAATTGTGTGTGCATATCAAATATACTATCAAAAGTATGTGCCTCCTGGGCACAAGTATTTAAGTTTTAATCTAATAAAATATATTAAATTAAAAAGATTAACGAAACTAAATAAGAACGAATATAAAAATGTTACTTATTTCCATGTTATTTTAATTGGTTTCTATATAAATTATACTAGCAAATATATGCACCCTCCGGGTGCAAGTATTTAAGTTTTAAGTTTTGATATAATAAAATATCATATTAAATTAGAAAGGCTAATGAAACTGACTAAGAATGCAGATAAAAAGATCTGCAACAGAGGGGGTATAATCGAAAAATAGAACAACTTTGAAACTAACTATTCCATCATTTTCCCTTACTCCCCTCTTTCATTGGTAAATTTTCCTAATTTAACTATTTAGTTAAAATAGGAAGTAAAGGATAATATTACAGTTTTTCTTCTTGTAAATAAATTTCTTTTAAGATTTATCCACGAGATTTTGTTTATATTTTCTTAAGATAAAAACCAAACAATTAGAAATCAATAATACCAAGCACATATTTATTAAAAATAAAATTTTAAATATCAATATGCAAATTAGCCTTCTCGTTCAAACTGTAAACCGCTATTTTGTTGTATATATAAATACAATTGCATGTTATTAGTACGTAGATATGGTCAACAGTATTAATAATGTAAAACAATTTTTATTAATAAATGAAGGTTTAAAAGAATGAAATCATGGAGAATTTGATGTAAATAATTAAGGGAATTGTGACTTGAGTAGTAATATAGTTTCGGTTACAGACAGAAAAACACACAATCTCCATTATAATAAGATATAGGATTGCTTTTAATACATTTGAGAATAACATATTAGAAATCAGTAACAGCAAATTATTTATTAAACCCAACTTTATTAAAATCATTATGCAAATTATTCCCACTATATACTTTGTAAATCTTTATTTATAAAAGGTATATAACACATATTTCAGATGGAGGCAAATGGTGTAATTGTTAGAGTTGTAAGAAATGGACTTGTTAACCAGAGTTCAAATCCTGGATGAAGCTTTTTGCATTTCACATAGCGCTAATACTCTTGATAAAGGTATGCATCCAACTATTCTCCCTCTAGCTATGGGTAAATAGTAGGGCAGATTGGGCTCTTTAACCTTGGTTAGGTAACCAGTCTAGGAGAAGGAAACCTGTTAAACTCCACTTAAGAAATTAACCGTGTCGCATCCTGCTTATATATATATATATAAACATGTAATTTAAAAATGAAAATCTTTCTGTATTGTTTAATATGATTCATTTCCCATACTGTGATACAATACAACAGATAGAAAGACTTAAAATTTGAATAGAAATGAAAGCTATACACAAATTTGTTTGTTACTGGTACATCACATCAGATAGTTTAAGAAGCACTGGTCTAGAGGATTTATTCATAAACAAAGAAATTGTCATATAAACTTGTTATAATATATATAAGATGTAATGAGAAGTAAATACACAAACGATGTGTTTTGATATGGCTTTTTTTAGCCGACAATTTTTGGGAGAATATGTGCTTAATTAAAGTTGTACCTAATTTTGAAAGTTAATTAATAATTAATTAGGCGGGAATACCTATTCAAATGTAAGGCTAAACAATACACAGACAGAGATTGATTTTTCTCGATTTGTTTAGCCTTACATTTGAATAGGTATTCCCGCCTAATTAATTAATTATTAATTAATTAACTTTCAAAATTAGGTACGACTTTAATTAAGCACATATTCTCCCAAAAAATAAGATGTAAAAATGAAAATGCATAAAATCTTTCTGTATTGTTTAATATTATTTTCACATGTTTAGATACAACATAATGGTGCTACTTTGGTATGTGATCTATAAAAGACAAAATTTTATTTTAGTATATGATCTAAACATCATTTGTTTATCATGGCTTGAATAAAATATTATATTTTCATACATTCATCTAAAAAAATAAATAAATAAAAAAATAAAAAAATTATACACATTTGAAAATAATAAATCAAATTTATAGGCAAATTGAATATACAAAAAAATAGATAAAAAATAATTATGGGGTATTATCACATAAATGTGTCCTGGCCTAAAAAAATGCTAAGCAGTGCCTACTCAAAATCCAACCCGCGCTACTACTCGGTCATATTAATCTAAAAATACATGACTGTTTATTTTTTAATTAAAATAAAATGAAAATACCAAAATAAATAAATAAATAAATAAATAAAAAAATAAAAAGATTTTGAATTAAGAAAGCGTGACATTTTTTTTAATTAAAATAAAAAAGAATATATAAATATTCTGATTTTTTTTTTATTTGTGTTTGTTTAATGTCTTGATTGTTTTTGTGACGCCTTCAAACCGCTAAAAAAATATTTCAAAGAGGGGGGGGGTACATTTACTTGTCGAGAAAAGACATGGGGAAGAGTAAAATATCGCTTTCATATTGCATTAACCTTTCAGGAAAAACAACTTCAAACAGCTAGAGAGTTCAACAGTAGCGCGGCTTGGATTTTGAGCAGGCACCATTTAGCGTTGTTTTAGGGCAGGAGGCCAGGACACATTTATGTGCAATATGCACCTAATTATTGTTAAAAGAAATTTAAATGAAGTGGATTAGGTAGATCACATTTTTTTTCAAATCAATTTCATACCAAAGTAGTACCAAATAAAACAGATAGAAATATTTGGAACTTGATCAGAAATCAAATAATAATATGGCACAAATATTTGAGGGATCTTACCCCTCTGCAGAGGTGCAGTCGGTGTATTCTAAAGCCCCAGCCATATTGTTTAATGTTTTTTTGTTTTTTTTTCAAATGCTATGATACAATACAACAAATAGAAATATTTGGAACTTGATCAGAAATCAAATAATAATATGGTACAAATATGGTACTAATCTGTAACACATTGGAAAAATATCCTTCAAGCATGCCACACATCAGATAGTTTGAGAAGCAACTGATCTACACGCTTCCATAAGATGAGAAAAACTATCATAATTTTCAAATTTAAAAGTTCCCAATCATCCTGCCCTCAGCATCTGTGCTTTCATGACTAGTGATGCTGATAGCTTTTTGATTTAGTGCATCCTGGGACGCACATATCTGCTTTGAATGAGACCCCGGGAAAATTTATGGATCCCAACTAAAGCCGGCTCACATCCCTACTTCTCCACACCATTTCTCTCAATAGCAATGTTTCACCTTTGAATGAAAGCATGTATCCCTGCCCCGTAAAATTCTGTTGACTGTTCTTTGAGCCACTTCTTCACTAGAGATTTCACTTCCTCATCACAGGAATAATGTTTGCCACTCAAACCCTCTTTCATGGGTCCGAAGAGATGATAGTCTGAAGCAAACATTTTTGAAAGTTTATGGGTCCCAACTAAAGCCACCTAATTCCTACCTTGTAACCTATCCTGTGTAATTCATTTCTAAGAAACTATTGAAATGTATTTACAGTTAGCTTGAAATGATGAGGGAAGAAAAAAAGAAAAACACTGGGACACATGGGTACGATTTTACTGTGTTCTTTTAGATTTTTATGCAACAGAGACGCAGGATGCGAACCTATAAGCATCACTGCATGACTATTCATATCATCAACTTCCATTACATTTTCCTACGATGTTTTCAAAGTTGAATATATAATAGCTGACTTTAAGGCAGTTTTTTCTTTTATTTTTTTACACTGAATCCAAAAATTATATTCATTTTTTCTAATTGGATCAAATTTTTAAGATACAAGCTCTTACTTGAAATGTATAGAACAGTATTATAGCTGTGATAAGTAGAGTCCATGGGCTTTTGAATTAGTCTTATTATTATGTACAACCTATTCAAACATATCTTAAAAACCAGACCTGAATAAACACAATGAATGGTATTTTTGAATTCAGCATAAAATGATGGCCATATCTTTTGGTAAACCTTTTACCTTTGGAAAACATTTTTTAAATGCAGGCGAGGGTTATCATTGTAACCAGTAAGTCAACTTGGGATCTATGTTAGAATTAAAGATGCATAAAAGAGAACATACTCTGGATTGGCAGGTAACGGGTTAAAAGCTTAAAAGAAAAAGAAAGTTTAATTACCTGGATGTCTGTCATCAAAAGGATCAGGATCCATTTTGAAATATGCTTCTGTCTCTTTCTCTATCAATTCCGCCATCCTGGAGAAAAAACAAAAAAAATGTATAAATATTCTGAAAATTCAACATTGTACACATTTTGTTGAAATGCATTGCTTGCTAATTTAGAAAGTATTCCATATCTGTGTCCTTGTGCCAAACTTAAGTTTTACTTAATAAGTATTTAGAAATTTTTTTGGTGAACTTATTAACATTAAAGCAAAAGATTGACTGAGTGACAGCTCATAACTTGTAAAATTCTTAAGTCAAGGTAGCACCTCTGTGCAGTGATGCTGATAGCTTTTTGATTTAGTGCATCCTAGGACGCTCACATTTGCTTTGAAGGAGTCCCTGGGAAAATTTATGGGTCTCAACTAAAGTTTCTTAATAGATTGTAGGTTTTTTTATTTATGATCTGAGGAAAATACTAAAACCATCTAATTCCTACCTTGTAACATATCCTGTGTAATTCATATTTTCTTAGAAAAGAAAATATTGAAATGTATTTACAGTTAGCTTGAAATGGTGGGGGAAGAAAAAAGAAAAACACTGGGACACATGGATAGGATTTTACTGCGATCTTTTAGATTTTTGTGCGTCAGAGACGCAGGACGCGTATCTATCAGCATCTCTGACTGTATGAATCAGTGAAAGCACTTTTTGCCCCAAAGTCAGATCACTTAAATTAAGGCATCAAAAATTATAGGATTATTTATATACTAGAAAAAAAAACAACAAAAAAAAAACAACAGATAGTGTTTAGCATGGCCAAACTACATCCCTTTCACTTGCAACCAATCTAGGAAAAGGAAAACTGAATTTAAACCATCTGTGCACACCTTAAAAATTTTTTTTTTTTTTTAAATTGACCCTATGTCACATCTTGCCTGTAACAGAGGAGGTGGAAAATACATACCTGTCCATTGATTGCTTATAATAATATACTAGTAGGACCTGTGGATATACTACAGTATGATAATTCAATTAACATTTTATATGTTTACTTGAGAGCAAAATAATTCAATATGTAAAATGTATAATAATCTTGATCTAACTCACTTTTTTCCTTTCTTTCATTATATTCAATTGAAACAGATTAGCATTGTTTCTGCGCGCTCACCCCCTCTCTCTATCTTTCTCATACTCTTTCTATCTTATATTTTTTCTGTGTAGTATGTCCTATTTCTACCCATTATTTCTTTATAAAAAAAAAAATATAAAAAATAAAAAACGGAATGGTCCATTATTTAGCTGAGGTGACAACACTCATTAGAAATAAGAATTCAACACCAGATAATCAGGATTTAGATTTTTTCATTTCAGCTTGGACAATTTGGATCGTCTCATTTTTAACCAAAGGATGCTGCAAGAAAATGTTGAATAATCTTGTGCCAAACTTTATAAAGAAAAAAAAACAAAACAAAAAAAAAAAACAACAACACGCTGCTATCCGTACCTCTTATTCTCTAAATTTGTGTGAAGAATCAGAAAGAATATACAATTTATATATATATATATATATATATATATAAAAAATAAATAGTCACCTTGTTGTGTCCCATACAAACTTCCAAACAAACAAAACTCACACCAGATAAACAATCACTACAACCAACAATCCTCCTGAAGATGATCGGTGAAATGGTTGACAGTGCTCAGGTAAAAATATGGGACATTTTCTCTATCCTCTAGATCTTGATGTATGGAAAACAAGAAAACTTGAATGCCAACACCTGAAAATTATAAGGAAAAATATTCTGTGGTCTTTAACAAAACCTGCTGCCAAAACACACACACATACACACACACTGATGAACAAAAAGTAATACGACTGAATTCTTATTTCTTACGAGTGTTGTCACCTCAAGTAAATAATGGACCATTCAGTTTTTATTATAAAGAAAGAAAAGGAAGTAAAAGGAATGCTACACAGAAAAAAAATATAAGAAAGAAAGAAAAAGAGTAGGGGAAAGATAGCGAAAGGGTGTGAATGCACAGAAGTGAAAACGCTAATCTGTTTCAATCAAACATGATGAAAATAACTAAAAGAAAAAAAAAAGAGAGTTAAGTCAAGATTATATTTTTTACATATTGAACTAATTTACAATAGCCCTTAAGTAAACATATCAAATGTTGTAAAAATTAAATTATCATACTGTGGTATATCCACAGGTCCTGCTAGTCAGTTATATAATGCAGTTTACTTTTAGGTAGTAAAATAAAAATATGTTTCTTTAGAATATATCAATCAATGGTATATACAAAAAATTGTAACAATTTATAAATCAACCATTATCTTCTATTGATAATGGAGATCAGGTGTATTTCTGTCTGTAACAAAAACTACATCACAGATTATGTCACAATATTCTTGTGTTATATACACTCAAAATTTGAGTAAGCAATTTTTAAATTGTTTTTTTTAGTCTCGTCCCTTTTTTTTTTTTCAGTAACAAAAAGTTAACTAAAAAGTTTACAAGTAAATAAATACCTACGATTTTGTGTAAAATTTGTGTAAAATATTCAAAATAAGTATTTGATTAATAATTAATAAATGTACGCAATATTTTATTTTAGGGGGACAGAACTAAGTTTCCATTTCAAATTGTTTTATTTTTTTTCACTCCTTTAATAAATTTGATGATTTTGCTTACTTATGATACAAACCCTCTGACATTTAATTTTTAACTCCCACACCCTCGAGCAATATCTTTCAAAAATTAATTTTTACACCGCCTGGAGGGCGTTTTTTGTTGCTAGTTCATTTAATGACTTTACAAGTCATGCTAAAAGCACCAGTTCCCAGATCAAAGTTAAGCACTGATGAGCCTGCTCGGTACTTAGATAGGTAACCATATAGAAACAACAGGTAGAGTACGCAACCTGAGGCATGTGTGCCAAACTAAGCAAACCTTAGTAAGTAATAACGACCATTATTTATTTAATTCTAATTCTTAAAAGAAATAAAACAGAGAGAAGTAAAAGAAATAAATAAATAAAACAGAGAAAGAGTAAAAGAAATAAAACAGAGAAAGAGTAAAAGAATAAAACAGAGAAAGAGTAAAAGAAATAAAACAGAGAAAGAGTAAAAGAATAAAACAGAGAAGAGTAAAAGAAATAAAACAGAGAAAGAGAAAGAGAAATAAAACAGAGAAAGAGTAAAGAAATAAAACAGAGAAAGAAAGAAATAAAACAGAGAAAAGAGAAAGAGAAAAACAGAGAAAGAGTAAAGAAAAAACAGAGAAAGAGTAAAAGAAATAAAACAGAGAAAGAGTAAAAGAAATAAAAAAGTAATTTCTGCATTAAATTCATTAAGTGTTTACGGTCAGTGTTGTTTTTATGTCACCGAACAACCAACACATGACATACCTAGACATAATTAAGAGTAACAAAGAAAAATTGGCTTAATCCTTTGAGCCCTGAGCAACTGAGATTAAATTTACTTTCTGCCGTTTGAGCATGATCCCGTTTGGTTTGTTTTGTGGCATATCAACCTCAGTGGGTCATTAAATGCCAACAAAGTTTTGAAATAAATTCATTCTTAATGGATACTCAATTTTTTTTTTTTACTGACAGCCTTTGATGAGTTGTGGTGCACCTGAGCACAGTATGCAATAACTTCATTATTATTATCATTATTATAAAGCAAGAATTCTTCCAAGCTGTAGCCATATCAGTACTACTGTATGGCTGCACAACTTTGACTTTAACAAAATGATTGGAAAAAAAGGATGCTGCGATCTGTTTTGAACAAATCCTGGAAGCAGCACCCCACAAATAAAGCAGCTGTACAGCTACTTACCTCCTTTCATACAAACCATCTGAGTAAGATGAACAAGATACGCTGGACACAGCTAGATAAATAAGGACCATATCATAAGTGATGTTCTCTTGTGGATACCCACACGTTGACCTACCAGAGTGGGCTGACCAGCAAAAACTTATATTGATCAGCTCTGTGCTGATACTGGATGTCGTGAGGAGGACTTGCCAGGAGCAATAGCTGATAGGAACGGGTGGCGAGAGAGTCATGAGAATCTGTGCTATCAGTGCAACATGATTATGATGATTATAAAACCATTATGATGATTATAAAAACAAAACTAAGAGGTATTTTTTTACTATAATAATACAGAGAAAATCTGCTAAAAAGATGCGAAGTGACAAAAAAGACTGTGCTCATTTCTTTTTCCTCTTAATTTTCTCAACAATTTTTTCTTTCTTTTATGAAACAAAAATTCATAACAGGTTATGGTTTAGCAGGAGGTGCAATAGTTTACATTGCCTGGGGGACTCAAAACTCACACTACACCACTGCTTATCTATATATTCAGTGATGCTGATAGCTTTTTGATATTGTACGTCCTGGAAAACACATATTTACTTTGAATGAGTCCCCTGGGAAAATTTATGGGTCCCAACTAAAGTTTCTTAATAGATTGTAGGGTTTTTATTTATGATCTAGCGAAACAACTAAAGCTGTCTAACCTTGTACTCCATACTGTGTAATTCGTTTCAACGAAACTATTGAAATGTATTTACAGTTAGCTTGAAATGTTGGGGAAGAAAAAAGAAAAACATTGGGATGTATGGATATGATTTTACTGTATCCTTTTAGATTTTTGTACGCCAGGGACGCAGGACGCCTACCTATTAGCATCTCTGTATGAGGATGATATATTATAACAAGAATATTCAATTTGGTAAAATCAATGTATAAAACAACAATGGTAATTCAAAGTCCAACTCCTACCTTGTAACCTATCCTGTGTAATTCGCTTCTAAGAAACTATTGTAATGCATTTACAGTTAGCTCGAAATGGTGAAACGAAAAACACTAGGATGCATGGATATGATTTTACTGCGTCCTTTTAGATTTTTTGTGTATCAGGGATGCAGTACGCATACCTATCAGCATCTCTGGTTATGATTAGGTTTTTTTGCTTCTTTGAAGTATATTATTATTTTGATAATGAATACATTTTTTTTTTTTTTTTCAAACAAGGAATTTTGGTATTTTTTTTTTTTTTTTTTTTTTTTAAACCTTTGCGCCTCTGGTTGTTGATTCATATGTTGTTGTTTTTTTTAAAATAGTTCCCTCTTATAGAAAAATATTGCTTCTTAACATGGTTGGCTTAATACAGAATTTAAAGTTAATTTTCATTAAAAATTCAAATCGAAAACTTCAGTGGATAAAATACTAAAGAAATTCAATTTTTGAAACTAATATTTATACCATAGTGCAGAACAAGGTTTTGTCTTTCATAAACAATAGGTGTAATATTAATTCACTAGCAGGACCTGTGGATATACTACAGTATGATAATTTAACTATTACATTTGATATGTTTACTTAAGAGCTATTGCTAAATAGTTCAATATGTAAAAAGTATAACTGAAATAGATTAACATCCGCACACTCACACTGGGACGCATCTCTGTATTACTAAAATTCTCCTTGTGCGTGTGTATGTAAATATAACTGAACAAAAATGGCATGCCATAGATTGTTATCACAGTGATACACTTAAAATGATCTTAAAGAATAACGCAGGACGTGAACCTATCAGCATCTCTGTATATTGATACTCGTGTTCCTTAATCTTCCGACCATAATCATCTTGCAATATCCTCTGGTTAAAAAATCAGGCCGTCCAAAATGGCCAAGATCCAATGCAAAAATGTAAGTCTTGATTATCTGCTGTTGCTTATCCACCGAATTATCATTTCTTATGAGTGTGATCACCTCAGCTAAATAATAGACCATTCTGTTTTTATTATAAGGAAAGAAAAAGGACATGCTACACAGAAAAACTATAAGAAAGAAAAAAAGAGTAGGTGAAAGCACGAAAGCGATAACGCTAATCTGTTTCAATTGAACCAAATGCAAAGATGAAAAGGAGGAGAGAGAGAGAGAGAGAGTTAAATCAATATTATCATACTTTCTCCAAATTGAACTATTTTGCAATAGCTCTTAAGTAAACATATCAAATGTAATAATTAAATCATACTGTGGTATATCTACAGGTCCTGCTAGTACAAATAAATATTACAAGTTTTATTAATTAGCTGATAAAATTTCAATAAAATGAATCTAAAAATACAATGGAGGCTCGTCATGTGTTGATATAAGCACAAAAAGAGGGAAGGATTCAAATTAGCATGTGTAAATTAATATGTATTAAAAATGTTGATTTTAAAACAGAGTTTTAAGTAATTCTTTGCAGAGATATTGATTGGATGCATGACGCGTACCTGACGCACAAAAAATCTAAAAGGATGCAGTAAAATCATATTCATAAATCCCAGTGTTTTTCTTTTTTCTTCCCTCACCATTTAAAGCTAAATGTAAATACATTTCAATAGTTTCTTAGAACTGAATTACACAGGATAGGTTACAAGGTAGGAGTTAGACAGCTTTAGTTGGGACCCATAAATGTTCCCGGGGACTTATTCAAAACAAATATATACATCCCAGAACACACAAAATCAAAAAGCTATCAGCACCACTGTATATATATATATATATATATATATATATATATATATATGTTGAAAAATGAATAAATAAATAAAGGAAAGAAAATGTTGAATGGATAAAAATTTTTTATTGGAGTGCCAACATGTGTTTCGGCCAAGAGATTTTCCTTGTACACATTCTATTCTATTTATTATTTTAAATACAAAATAAAATAAAATTTTTTTTTTAAATATACAGAGAAATGGCCATTATCAAGGCAAGATATTTGATATTTTCCTGATTATATTGCCCTGATGATAGCTATTCCTTTGTATACTTAAAAGAGAATTTTATATTTTTCCTATTATTATTTTGTATTTAAAACAATAATAAATAGAATACAATGAGTACAAGAACAATCTCTAGGTCAAAACAGGTGTTGGCACTCCAATAAACAATTTTTATCCATTCAACATTTTCTTTCCTTTATTTTTTAAACATTGACAGATTTACTTACATTTTTCAACTCACATATACACACACACATATATATATATATATATATATATATATATATATATATATATAATATCACTGCTTTATTATTTAAGAAATATAAGTCTCTTAGAAGTTTATATATAATCTGGGACACTATCATACGAGAACTATAGTTTACAGTTTTATATATCCAATACCTATGATATACTCATGGTAAATTAATCATATCTGATTAATTGCTCTTATGATAAAGGGTTTCTCTAACCCTAACTCTTTAGCTCTTAAATTCTTAAAAGCAAGGATTAAATTCTGAATTTAGCCACAAATAATTTACCTACAATGAATTTAATACACATTAAATCTAGCAGACACGCCTATGGTATGGCAAATTTCAATAGTATTAAATAAACCTGTCTGAAATATAACAGACACTTTGATAAGTTTATATTTTTCCAAAATAGTAAATACTAATTAGTATTATTTGGATTATTCAGACTATTGTCCTCATCTTTATTGTTATCTGTACAATGTTACAGATAACAATAGAGATGAGGACAATAGTCCGAATAATACTAATTATCAAGCATCATCTCAAAAATTCAGAGAAATAAAATACTAACTAGTCCAGTTTATAATCATACAAATCCATCTATACAAATACTATGACCAGTTATTGCATTCCTTTTGTTATAGACTGTTCACAAATTAATGAAATACTATAACTATTTATATATAAATTTCATACACCAAAAGTATCACCTATTATGGGACAAAGGTGGTAATTCTTAGCTAAACGTCTCTTCTAGTTCTTTATGATATTTGTAGGTCAAAAGTGAGCATAATATTACTATAACATCTCTTATTATAATGGAGATTGTGTGATTATCTGTCTGTAACCGAAACTATATCATTACTCAAGTCACAATTCCCTTAGTTATTTATGTCACATTCTCCATGATTTTATCTTTATTTAAACCTCAATTATTAATAAAATTGTTTTACATTATTAATACTGTTGGCCTTATCTACATACTAATAAAAAAAGTAAAGTCGTCGGGGCAGCCTAATGTCGGTATCAACCAGCCAGCGAGGGAGTCTATCCTCTTTTCAATAGCACTAGACCAAGGAGATTATTTTAGCATCTGAGGTGGAGCGCCACACCTACCATCAGCTTCTTACTTTACTGCACAGATCCCTGTGCTACTCATACGCCGAGTTGGCAGGGGCCAATATCGAACTAATAACCTTGTGGTTTCTAGCCGAACACTCTACCGACTGAGCTAAACCGGCCCCTTAAAATAGCAGTTTACAGTGTGAATGGGGAGGCTAATTTGCATATTGATATTAAAAATTTGATTTTAATAAATATGTGCTTGGTATTATTGATTTCTACTTGTTAGGGTTAGTTTAATGGGAAAATAAATAATTTGGGCTCTGTTTTTTCTGGGTCACCCTGTATACAAGGTGACCCAGAAAAAACAGAACCCACAAATTTTGTAATAAAACTTAATTTTAACTAGGGGTGTTTAGGGTTGGGGTTCAGGAAAAACGCCCTAAGTGGGTTGTTTTGGGGATTTTTTTTTGCAAGTGACACCGCTTCGGCTACAGACTTCAATCGTAGCTGGTGTGTCTTTTCAGCAGCCACCGGCTAGCGTTTTTTGAGGCAGGAGGCCAGGACGGTTCTCCGCGAAGAGTACCAAATATTGCATGCAATCTTAAACAAGACGTGGAAACAACACCCCACGAGAAAAAGCTGTACAGCCACCTACTCCATATCAGCCAAACCATCCATGTAAGGCATGCTGGACAATACTGGAGAAGTAAGGATGAACTCATAAGTGACGTTCATCTGTGGTGGCCAGCACATGGGCATGTCAGTGTGAGCCATCCAGCAAATACATACATTGACCAGCTCTGCATGGATACTGGATGCTGCGCAGAGGACCTCCCGGGGCTAATGAATGATAGGAATGATTGGCAAGAGATTGTCATGGGTATCCATGCTGCTGGCACAACATGATGATGATGATGATATATTGATTGATTTTAATGGCATCTCAACTCTTCTGGGTTATTTTAGGCATAGAAGTTAGGGAATCATGTTCATATTTATATCTTTTTTTATGTAAGTAAAAGTAAAGTCGGGGCGGCCTAAAGTCGGTATCAGCCAGTCAGCGGGGGAGTCTATCCCCTTTTCAATAGCGCTAGACCAAGGAGATTGTTTTAGCATCTGAGGTGGAGCGCCACACCTACCATCAGCTCCTTACTTTACCGCACAGATCCCTGTGCTACTCATACGCTGAGTTGGCAAGGACCGGTATCGAACTAGGAACCTTGTGGTTTTTATGTAGTTGTCCCTTAAGGTTTTTTTTTTTGCACTGTCCTATCAAATATGAATAATATTGAAACAAATCTATTTGTACCAAAGATGGGACTGAGTGGACCTGGGAGTAATGGCAATGAAGTGGTACTTAACACTCCCCAGAGCTGAAGAACTGGAGCCTCACTATCAGATTAGCATTCCCAGTTGATTTTTTTAAATTTGAGGTTATAGTTATTTAATCACATTAGTTATATAGAGCTGTGTAAATGGAGTTAAAAACTGTTTGAATTATGCAAATATCCCCAGTGGTTCAAAAGTTACGAGAATTTAAAGCCCCAAAATTAGAGGTACAAAAATGGACATGATTTTGTTAAAAAAATGTCAAATCACAGACCAATTTAAAACAAGAAATTTAGTAATTTCTTCACTTTTCTTTATTTTTCGAGCCATTTTGATAAAACTTGGAATTCTTATGTAAAATTGTATGTTCTTTCTGATTCTGCACTCAATTTTATGTATCTCCATGCTGGAACCCATTATTTGAGGAATAAGAAATAGGAATATCAACTTTTTGGTTTTTTTAAAAAGTTTACAAGATTATTCAACATTTTCATTTTAATACTGCGTGTATACACATATATAGTATTAATTTATATAAATAACATGACTTTGGACTTAAAAATACCTTTTTAAATACCTGCTATGTTGTATTACATACAAGAAATAGAATACCTCTTTATATAATTTTATTTAACAAAGCCTGTCCTGCTTGTGCAGCTTTGTTTACATAAGTTTTTTTTTTTTTCCAAAATTGAAAGTTTGACAAAAATCCTGATGGTATACGATCATTAGAATTTCACACATTATATATAAAAATAATTCTTAGACTGTCTTCTATCACTGATATAGTGCTTTTTTGTTTTTGCTTATCTTTTGAAGAAATCTTCATCAACTTTGGTCTCTTGTGGTTTCGCTTCCAAAGGTCGGAAAAGAAAAATACTAGTAGTTAAAAGTGTCTCCTAATTAAGTGTAAAATTTCAAGAATATTGATAAAGATTAGCTACTTTAATTTTGAAAAACAAAATAGCGTATAAAATTTAGTCTAAAAAAAAAAAAATAAAAAAATTTTTTAAAAAGTCATATTTTATGTTTTCAGCTGTTCGAAGTAAAATATCCTTTTAACTCACTGTAAAAAATAATTCAATAGATAAAAACACATAAAAATTACATATTTAGAAATATTTTATTTTCTTTCCAACCATATAAATATTTTTAAGATTGGACCAGAAATACACGAGAAATTGCGATTTGAACCGATGAAGGTGAAAATTTATTAATATCAACAATTTTACTAAATGACCTGGTAATGCTAATCAAATGCAGTTTAGTGTCATACCAGGACTCTATATATGTGTGTGTGTATATGTGTGTGTGTGTGTTAGGCATTCCCATTGTGGCATAATGGTTAGCAAGCTAGTCTCACAAATCCATTATTACTGAATAGCAAGTTCAATCTTTCTTTCTTCATTATCAATTAAAAGCCAATGAACACATATCTAAAAGAGAAAAAAATTTGGTTAAAAAGAAAGGAAAAAAGACTATTACTAACCGAGTTCAAATAATAAAACATACAAGTATCACTGTCACTTTCACCCATGTGTTGATTGAAAGCCGGAGAAGGCAAAAGAAAAGACCCCCTTTCATTGACTGAATTAGCCTCCTCCTCCTGCAACTCAAATGAAGGGGTGAGATATGATGCGCTGATAGACTGTTTCTTAACAACACATTGCCCTAATGAAAAGAAATGATCGTTTTCACCGAGGAATTTTTGGAAAAATTTTTTTAAAAAAACGTGGGGTACTGTAAAAGTGCTGTATGTGGGCCATAGTTGCACTTGCTGAGGGTTGCATGAAATTTTTTTAGTTGGGACTCATCAAATTTCCCAGGGACTCATTCAAATCAAATGCATGCATCCCAGGACACACCAAATAAAATAAAAAATATCAGCCTCCCTGCAGATATTTAATCAGTAAAATTTGGTAAGATTTGAAAACTTGGCATTAGGAAATATGAGGGCGAGTCAAAAAGTAATACCATTTTGTTTAGGACAGGTATAATTACCAACACAGGAACATGTATCATACATCAAAATGAAGCTGGTCCTCTGTGGATCACATCCCTACTTCTCCACACCATTTCTCTCAATAGCAATGTTTCACCTTCGAATGAAAGCATGTATCCCTGCCCCGTAAAATTCTGTTGACTGTTCTTTGAGCCACTTCTTCACTAGAGATTTCACTTCCTTGTCACGGGAATAATGTTTGCCTCTCAAACTCTTTTTCATGGCGCCCGAAGTGATGATAGTCTGAAGCAAACATTTTTGAAAGTTTATGGGTCCCAACTAAAGCCACCTAACTCCTACCTTGTAATGTATCCTGTGTAATTCATTTCTAAGAAACTATTGAAATGTATTTACAGTTAGCTTAAAATGGTGAAGGAAGAAAAAAGAAAAACACTGGCATGCATGAATACGATTTGTGTTTACCTATCAACATCTCTGAATATACATTTCTTTTTTTATTGTAGTAATTGTATTTCATACAAAACTTAAATTTACAAATGTGGGTTGCCTACGAATTATGACTGTAGTGTAGTAAAATTTAAATGGCAGTATTGTGGATGGAAAGTTACCATTATGACTTATAAGAAGTTATTGACAACAGTTAACCCTTCACTGACCTAGCCGTTGATTTCTTATTGGTTAAAGACAAAGCATGTGAAGGGTGACCAAGTTAGAGTTAGAATTTGGCAGTTATTAGAAGGGGCCAGATGTGATATGGTTGTCTGTTCCCAGGTAAGCCATCTCCTCACCGCACTGGTTAAACCCTTTTGGGCTTCGGTTTTAATAAACACGTCTGATAAAAATAAACAAAGTCTTGCATTCATTATTAAAAGCAAAGAGAATGAACACAGACAACTGGAGGAGCCAGCACAGAGAGAAACGGACATCAATGAGAAGAAGAAATCACCCCAAAAGAAGATGGCCAGTTGGCGAAATAGAACCCACCCCCTCCCCATAAGAACACTCCTCATAAGTAATAGAACCCCCACCTCTTCCAATTAAATGATGAACTGAAGTCTTTGATTTAAGGGAAATAACGGGTAACTTTAAATTTAAAGGCCATTTTTTGATAAATATTTATAGGAATTCTCAACAGGATGTTAAGAGTTAAACACTTAAAAGCTTTATAAGAATTTTTTCTTTGGAAGGATTTTTTTTTTTTTTATCAACTCCTGTAAATTGAAATGGATTGACCGATTTTGTTACTTTATATTAAAGAATTTTTTTCTTTTAATCTCATCTGTTTTTCCTCATTCCTCTGAATAGTGATCTCTGGTCAAAGAATTTATATTTAAAAGCATTTATTTAAAAATCATTCTGGGGGATTTGTTTCATCTATTTATCTATACATATATAAAGGGCAGTTGTGTGTATGTATGTATGTATGTCTGGAGGAAACTACGAAAATAAAACAATTAACGACAAAGTAAATACATATATGCATTCACTATCACCAGATCTTGCTTTTTGAGCAAAACTAATGAAGATTTGATTTATATTTGTGAAGATAATTAAAAAATAAAATTTAAATGATAATAGCATGGATTTTTTTTGCATTTAATATTTTAGATAGGAGACATTCATTTTTTCTTTTCAGAGTGTCTGTGCCCCACCAGGCCAGATCAACACAAGGTCTTTTTATGTAGAGATTTTAATGGAGCATCCTGCGAGGATCCAACCCACGTAATAATGGATCTTTTTCCCCCCTCTACCCAGGCAATGTAGGGTAGTAGTTTCTAGTTTTAAAATATAGTGTTTCCATGGATTGGGGTTGGGTTGGTTTCTTTCTTTGTTTAATGGCATATCAAGAATGCCAAGACAATCCTTGAAGAACAGCAGTAAAAGTTAAGTAGACAGAGTGGACTATTGTTGGTATCAGCTGGACGGCGAGGAAGTCTATCCCTTTTTCACTAGTGCTAGACCAGGGAGATTGTTTTTTTGCATCTGGGGTGGAGCACAACACCTAATATCAGTTCCCCACACAGATCCAAGCTTTGATACTCATACATTGAGTTGGCTAGAGCCAATATCTAACCTGGAACTCTATAATGCTCTACTGGCTGGGCAGCAGTGGTACTATTTAACCAATAGTTGGGGGACTGGGGTTGGTTTTGATTAGGGTTAGCAGTTGAGCTGAACATATTTCTCATTTATGGATGGACTATTTTATCAAAGTGCAAAATATTTTTTTTTAATTTTAAATATTAATGTTTCTTCGTGAAATGTTGTTGTTTTGAAAATGAACAGAATATCCACCAACATAAATCATTGGTGCATATCGCATAAATGTGTCCTGACCTCCTGCCCTAAAAAACGCTAATTGGTGCCAGCTGAAAATCCAACCTGTGCTACTAAGGCGCTTTCGATCTGGCTCTGACTGAAAAGATTTGGATCTTTCCAGTGTCATTAACAATGAATATAATCATATTTTCATTAAAAAAGACATTTAAAATCAATCAAATTCTAAATGAATTATTTTATAGAAATACTGGATGAATGAAAAAAAAAAAACTGTAGCAAAATATCCCAAGCTTGGTACAACTGTCGAGTTCATTTTATTAGCTTTTATAATTTTCGTACATGGGGAAATCTAGGTTTAGCTATGGAAATTATTTACTAAGCAAACAGAAATACTTTGAACATAGAATATAGTGACTTGTGGCTTAAACTCACAGACCTGCAACCTAATATTTGTAATCTTGAGTAGGGTGGAGGGGGGATATCGTTTTCATATCGCATTAACTTTTCGGGAAAAACGCCTAAGTAGCCCAGGTCGGATTTTCAGCAGGTACCATTTAGCATTTTTTTAGGGCAGGAAGCCAGGACACATTTTGCACCCAATCATTTAATTTCAAAAGTGCTAGACCAACATAGCATGGCAAGTGAGTTTGATTCTCACCAAGTGGCCCACACTTCTGACCATGTGCCAAAAACTCAGTAAATTATTGCGGTGCATTGCATGGTATAATAGTTACCAAGCTAGAAGACCATTGTTAGTTTAATTTTCACTAGGTGCTCCATAAAGCTCACCTTGTGCTTCCACTAAACTAAGGGCTTCTTGCATGGTGCAATGCTTAACAAACTAAATGAGTTTGATTCACACTGTGCCTCATAATTCTGGCCTTTATGCTACAACTAAGCTAACTAAAGATCTCATATAGGGTCATCATGCAGTAAAGAATATATATACATTTATATACTTATTTACTTTTTATTTTAATTCTTGTTTTAGCAAGCCACATCTATTGAGGCACCCAGTGCGGATCGAACTTAGTTAACTAAATAAATGATCTACCAGACCAGAATTTATACAACTACGAGGAGGAAAGTGTAATTTTAATTCAGGTCAATTTTCCGGAAACGAAAATGAATACAACTTTAAAAAGTATACAAATAGAAAATAATTTTCAAAATACCAGATGAAAAAGAACAAAACAAAACAAAAAACACACCATGAATGTCTGTTGTTTTAACCGGAAATAAATAAAAATAATAAATACATAAAAAAAATAATAAATAAATAATAATAAATAATTTATTTAGAGACGAAGACAAAATACTTGCAAAATAAGCTGATCTTAAAATAAAAAATAAAAACAAAAAAGTATTTTGAAGTATTGGCTTCGTCTCTAAATAAATTGTATATTTTCTTTTTCTTTGATCAAAACAATTATATATATTTATTATTATTCGATATAAATACAGAATATATACGATCGCTGTAATTTTCTGAACATAATATCTTTACCGTTAATGGAATTGGTGGGAAAATAGTCATTTTTCCCCCCAAGATAAATTATGAGGACTTAAAAAAACATCTCAAAGAAATGTTATTAACTTCACAAATCAATCCACCGTATATCTTTGAGATTTATTTTAAGAAAGTGGACATTTCAAAAATTTTTTAGAACTGAGGGGTTAATGGTCAGTTTGTTTTGTTTTGTGTTTTGGTATTTAAAAAAAATCTTTTAAATATATTTAGTTTTAAAACGATTTTTGACTAAACTAAATTAAAAAATTAAAAAAACAAACAAAAAAAAACACCATAAATATTTACACAAAAAATAAATATCTATGTAAAATAAATAAAGCTGAAACGATACAAGTTTTATTCAATTAATTTTTAATGACTAGAGGTTTGTGTTGGGATTGAATTCAGAGGAACACCTGCAGATTTAAATGTCTTGTTTTTCTATATTAATGAGTACAGGTAAGTTCCAACGAAGTAAGGATTAAAAAGAACAGGTCTCACCTTTTCAGGATTGAAACGGGGTCCATAGAACTGTCTTCGTATGTTCGATTCCATTCTTCTAAAATCGCATTGAGGGCGCTGAGGGAGTCCAATGTGGCCATTTGGTCAGGCATGTGGGTTCAGAAGCCGGGTTGCTTAGAGAAGAGGAAGAGTTGTTGATCTTTTTTTTAAGGGAGATTATAACCTAAAAATTGTTATTGTTTTAATTTTGAAATAGATTCTTTTTTATATATATATATATATATACAAAATACGGTAGAAATGAACGGATTAAAAAAATAAATCTGTCTTATGTAAGGTGAAAAAAAAGTTAAGGAGAAAAATATTGAAAAATATTAAAATTAAGATGAAAAAATTCAAGTTAAAAATATACAAGAAAATCTTAACCTTTTTTTTAATGTTTCCTTTAAAGGAAAAAATAAACCAAGTTATATTGGATTTTCTTTTAAATTGATCACTCAAAAAAGATTAAAAATTTAAGCGGGTAAAAAAAAGTATTCAAAATTTTTTTTAAATGAAAAGAAAAACCAACAAAGTAACTATTCCATTGCCACCACAAGGCTTAAATATCTATTTCTCATTAAATTTTCATAAAGAATGAATAACTGAAGTTCATAATAAACACAAATAAAATCTAGTTATTCTTTACTTATATCATAAGAACTACCTTTTTTTTTTAAAGAAAAAAAACAACAAAAAACCCAAACAATAAGTCGACCCAGACCGCCACGCAAACGGATTCCGTACTCAGTACGGCGTACTGGCTGTCCAGGAACCCCCAAAAATCACCTTTTCTTTTCCTCCCGACTATCTTCTTGATTAGTTAATTTCTGTTTGTGACGGGGCACAGTTTATAAAATTAAAAAAAAATCAAAATATCCAGCCCCGTCTTAGAAGAAGAACACGCATTTGAGTAGTGGCTGTTGTTCTCTTTCATCATATACTAATGGCACTCTGACTTCCGGTGAAAACGCGTTCGTTTTTTAATCCGCCAGTCGTAGCAACAGTGCTCTCTAAGATATCTGTACTTTTTGGTAAAAATCCTCAAATTAAAAATTAAATAAACATCAATTCTCCATATTTAAAAAACTCATATATTTTTTTATTAGAATTCGTTACATTCCTTAAATAAAAGAAAAAACACTCTTTCGTTTACGAATTTTAACTAAAGAGTGCCTATTCGATTCCGCTCAGAATGAGATATTCGATTATTCTCGAATAAAGGTGTTTTTATTTGGTTTCTATCTTTATGTTTAAAATATAGACCTGGGTGTGGGTGATTCTTATATATTTTCTTGTTACTAAAGTTATTTACATGAATTTGTGTGTGAGTATGATTTCAGTCTCCAGTCAAAGACAAAAAAAAAAACTAGTATGAAGAAAAGTACAAATGTCAGAATAGACCAATTCTCTAAAAAAATGTATTAAGAGTGCATTTAGGAGAGTAATGCTTCAACATGGCCACGTGGGTGACGGACAAGCGTGTGCTACCACGTGCATAACACTTTTTGGTTTACTGTACTGTGCCTTAGTTTTTGGTTTGGTAAACAACAAGATATTTTTAATATAAATCTAATACTTGTACTGTTTTTCTACATAAAAAATGTTTATTTAATCTTTCGCTTTCGTTTCTTTTTTTTCCTTTAGAGCACAGAGTACGAGATGTATGATCAAAAATACTTTGAACTATTTTCACGTGATAAAAATCTAACAAAAATAAATAAATAAATTTAAAAAAAAAACAATGATTTTTACAGTTTCTTTCTTTAATTTTTTTTTTTTTAGTTTTTAAATCTAAAATTAATAATCAGCGAAAAAAATTTGGGAGGGGAGAAAAGTTCTTTCGATGGAATATTTGTATGAAAAAGTTTTGTTTTTTTTTAAATATTTTTTGGGAAAAAATGATCATCTGGATTAAGTTGAATTGTTAACATACTTGTAAAATTCATAAAAAAAAATGACGTACTATATTGGATTGATATTTTTTATTTGAATTTTAATATAAAATAATTTTGAACTTAAAAAGAAAAAAAAATAATTCATTAGTTCTTTTGGTGTTTTTTTTTTTAGGTTTTTTTAGTAACTGTAGCGATTTTTGGTGAGGTAGTTAATATTGTTATCTGACTCTAATAAATGGCTAAACATTTCAAAAACAAACTTATATGCAACATTATAACTGAATGGAAAGTATAAATAGATCTAATCAGCAGGAGTTAATCTTCATCAATGAGTTTACTTCAAGGTAGTTCTTTTAATTATTGAATTACCTTCCCTCTTTCCAATCTAGCAGTAATTGTTTAAGGAGGTAGGGAAGTATCAGAGTGAAACAATAAAAGAAATAGCACTCAAATGGTTTAACTTGAAATTAAATGTTTTATATACAAAAATTCACAAAGAGAATTACTGTAGATTTTTTGGATTGAGTGGAATTTTTTGTTCATTTATTTGTATTAGGAAGTATAATTTTATATTTAAATTTTAATGTAATAAAATATATTAAATTAGAAAGGCTAATGAAACTAAATAAGAATGCAGATAAAAAGATTTGAAACGGGTGGGGGGGGGTATAATAAAAAAAATAGAACAACTGAAACTTACTCTTCCATCACTCCCGTATTTCATTGCCAAATTTTACTAATTTAACTATTTTGTTAAAATAGCAAGTAAAGAATAAACTCACAATTATTTCTTCTTGTTAATGGATTTCTTTTAAGATTTATTCAAGAGATTTTTATCATATTAATTAGGATAAAACCAAACAATTAGAAATCAATGATACCAAGCACATATTTATTAAAATCAAATATTTAATATCAGTATGTAAAATAACCTTTCTGTTTACACTATAAACTGTTAGTTTGTTGTATATATAAATAGAATTGCATGTTGTTAGTATATAGATATGTCCAACATATCTAACACCGGTTTCGACCGGAGGGTCCAGTGAGCTTCGGCCGCTGGACTGTACAAGTTAACAGTGTTTTGTGCCTACCACCCATGAACTTCGGCTTATGGTGGGCCCACATAAAAATGTCCTTGTGTCACGCCCTCATAAGTGGGATGAGAGGCAAATATCTCTCTAACTCTAGTTTTGACCGGGCGGTATAGTGGCTTCGGCCCTGGACTGTACAAGTTAACATCGTTGATCCCAGGGGGCTATCCCCCAGGCAACACCTGCCTCCTCGACTTAAAGGGGCAGGGCTGAGTTTATTGCTCAGTGCCTTGAGGGGAAATGCCGACAGGATCAACGCATTGTTTGTGCCTACCACCCATGAGCTTTGGCTTGTGGGTGGTCCCATATTAATAGGGCCTTATACCTAACCCATACACGTGGGGGTACATGGTAAATATTAGTATGTAGATCTGGTCAATAATATTAATAATCTGAGACAATTTTATTAATAATTGAGGTTTAGATATAAATAAAATAATGGGGAATGTGATGTAAATAACTAAGGGAACTGTGACTTGAGTAGTAATATAGTTTCAGTTACAGACAGACAAACATACAATCTCCATACAATTAACACATTTATACTGGTATTAAAATGTTCATTAAATTTTCTGGAGTTTTGTATTGAATTGAAAATATCTGTGGGGATTAAATAAAAAAAATAACAATTCCCATGAGCCTTCACCAGAAGAATCCTCTGAGCATTTGTTGGAAAAAGGGCCCATTCCGACCCTCAAGAGAATCTCTTGGCCATTCTCACTTAGGCCTTAACTCGGACAAAACACTACTACTGGCCAGGGAAAAATTCCGTTGCCACATGGTGGCTATGACCGGTGAATAAAGCCTAAATCATAACACTACCTTCTGTCTTTGTCTCTTCCTTTTTTTGTTCCTTGAATTCCTTCCTTTTCAGCGTGACCACCAAATAAGATGGGGTTAAAAGCAAACCCTAGGAACACGCACCAAGAATAACCACAGCCACCTTTTAAACCTAAAACACAAATCCTCTTGCAATCCCATATATCCAGTAAATTGCATAAGTCCTTGGTCGGAAAGGTCTGATACACTGTTAATAAAAGATAGAGTGATTTGCTTAATATTAGAAGATTGATTGTGTGTGTGTGTGTGTGTGTGTGTGTGTGTGTGTGTGTGTGTTAGTATTACTTGAAAAAAAAAGATGAATTCTGCATTTTTAGTGACTATTTTTCTCTCGGGGAGTGCAAAGTTAGGAGCCATTATGAACTTTAGTGGCAGACGGCTGTCATTTGTTAAATTCTTCATTTTAAGTTTCTATCTGTTTTCAGAGGTTCCTGCAAGAATTCTCTGAAACTAACTGTAGTTAATAGTAAAATATTCACTTGGAAATTTGAAATGTTTTAATCATTTTTATACCGAGCTTGTAG
Source organism: Doryteuthis pealeii (assembly GCA_023376005.1). Classification (NCBI taxonomy): domain Eukaryota; kingdom Metazoa; phylum Mollusca; class Cephalopoda; order Myopsida; family Loliginidae; genus Doryteuthis; species Doryteuthis pealeii. The sequence continues at coordinate 100,702,786 of CM042153.1, forward strand.
AATCCAATATATATATATATACAGGGATGCTGATAGGTATGTGTCCTGCATCTCTGATGCATAAAAATCTAAAAGTATACAGTAAAATTGTATCTATGCATCCCAGTGTTTTTTTTCTTCCCCCACCATTTCCATCTAAGAGTAACTACATTTCAATATTTTCTTGGAAACGAATTACACGATATGGGGTACAAGGTAGGGATTAGATGGCTTTAGTTGTTTATAGATAAAAACTCAACAATGTATTAAGAAACTTTAGTTGGGACCCATCAAATTTCCCAGGGACTCATTTAAATCAAATCCGTGCATCCCAGGATGCACTAAATTAAAAAGCTATCAGCAACACTGTGTATATGTGTGTGTGTGTGTGTGTAAAATATAGACAAAACATAAAGTGCTCCAAAAGATGGATATTTATTCTTGATGGTAATATTGACGCTATAATGTTTTGGTTTGCGCAGCCTTCGTCAGGACATTGTTGAGATCTTGTGTAGGAGATGTTAAGTCCTTGCTTTTCAAGTGTAAACATTACCATCAAGAATAAATATTCATCCTTTAGAACACTTTGTGTTTTGTCTACATTTTCCACATATTGTTGGATTGTTTTCCTCATTTTACTCCCATATATATATATATATATATATATATATATATATATTTGTATATGTATAAGTATTAACTTACCGGTGGGTATAAGAACGATCATTGGAAGCGCACAATATCCAGAGGTTATGGTTGAGAAAAAACAAATACAAAGTGCTCAATACAATGTAGAGCATAAATTTATTTTAAGAATGGAAAGGAGTAACCTACTCGAGTTTCATCGATTGATTCTTCAGGGTTACTTTAAATTAATCGAGTTTACAATTAATCTTAGGTGTTATAAACATGCCCGTTGGATTCCAACGGGCATGTTTATAACACCTAAGATTAATTGTAAACTCGATTAATTGTAAACTCGATTAATTTAAAGTAACCCTGAAGAATCAATCGATGAAACTCGAGTAGGTTACTCCTTTCCATTCTTAAAATAAATATATATATATATATATATATATATCAGCAGGACTATGAGGGAGTCTATCCTCTTTTTGTTAGCACTAGACCAGAGAGATTAGTTTTGAGAATAAAATATTTGTATCACCTATCTATCTATACATATATAAAGGGTGTATATGTATGCATGTATGAATGTCCGGATAAAACTACAAAAATAAAATAATTAATGACAAAGTAAATATATATACAGATTAAATATCACCTGAGCTTGCTTTTCATGGAAAAATCATGAAGATTTGATTTATATTTGATGATATTTTAAAATTAAAATATACATAGAAATAGCATTGAAATTCTATTTAAAAATGTCCAGTATTTGTAAATCTCAAAAGTAAATAAATTAATACACCAGAGTCCCCCCCCTACCCAGTCAACACTGGGTAGCCACTTCTAGTAATTAAAGAAAATCAAATATTATTTTGGCTATGTATCTGATAATTATGAAAATTTGATTTATATTCAAAGATATTTAAAAATTAAAATATACATAGAAATAGCATTGAAATTCTACTTAAAAATGTCAAACATTTGTAAATATCAAATGTAAACAAATCAATACACCAAAGTTTTTTAACCCTTCCCTTTTACATAGTCGACGCCAGGTAGCCGCTTCTAGTTGCTAATAATTTTCTCAATAATTGTGGTTTAGTTGTAATGCCATCAAATGTGTACATCCAGTTAAAAACTTCAGTTACATGGCCGTCAGGTCTTTATTTGTTACTAGAAGTGGCTACCTGGCGTTGCCTGGATAGAGGTGGGGGAGCAAAAAAGTTAGTCTTACAGATCCATTATTACTGAATCCTGAGTTGGATCCTCACAGGATGTCCTATTAAAATCCCTATGTAAAAAAATCAAAACCTGTGTTGATCCTGCCTGTTGGGACATCGGAAAAAAGTGCCCCACAGGAGCTGAGCAGCTCACTATCGAGATTAACAGGGCTGCAGAAAGGGCAACGTTTTCGTCGTTATGAACCACCAAATGCAGATGGGAATTTCCTTTGCAATGTGTGTGACCGCATCTACAAGTCCAGAATTGGACTAACTAGCCACCAGAAGGTCCACAACTATTGAATGATATGGAGTGACGTCGTTATCGTTTGCAACAGACTTCTAAAAGGAAAAAGAAAGGAAATAAAGAGCTAACAAGTCCTGTGCAGTTGGCATTTTTTCTTTTTTTCTTCTCATGTTTATACCAGAAGTGGTATGGAAATTTATTTTAGACACATGTGCAAATGGTTAAATAGGCAAATCATGGTCATGTGAAACCAGTTATATATATATACTAGCAAATGTACCTGGTCCATGACCAGACGAAAACATTTTAGGAACACCAGGAAGAGTTAATATAACTGGCAAGTCGCTGATAAAGCCAGCAGGCAAGCCCCTGCTGATATAACAACAGCAGCAGCAGCTATATGATGCTTTCTGAAAATCGTTTGATTTTTGTTTAATTAATTATATCCCTTAATCAAAAAAATCAATAACCAAATTTGGTGTGTTTCTTAGTTAGAAAGATATTAAGGGGTATCCACGAATTCGAATCTGAGTGACGTCTATTTTTGGAGTTATAAGTCAACACATACATACCAAACTTTCTTTTGTATATATAGATTTACCAACCCCTCCTCATGAGCAGGATGCGACACAAGGTCAATTCATTAAGCAGAGTTTAACAGGTTTAAATTCAGTTTTCCTTCTCCTATACTGGTTACCTAGCCATGGTTAAAGAGCCCAGTCTGCCCTGCTATTTACCCATAGCTGGAGGAAGAATAGGACTCATACTTTCCCAAGGGTGTTAGCGCTATGTGAAATGCAAACAGCCTCGTCCAGGAATTGAACTCAGATCGACGAGTCCATTTCCTACGACTCTAACCATTAGACCACGTGCCAATAGTTATAAAAGCAAGGATTTTTGAAGGTTCACTCTCTTTGCCCTTTAACCACTGACTAATACAGGTTTCTTTTGGAAAGATGCGTTGACACATGAAGACGTGAAACTGACTCGGCAGTTGTGACTTGGGGGGAGGGGGAATAAAAATCTCATATGAAAAAAAGTGGCGTTATCAAAAAATATAAATGCCACAATGCATGATGTCCCCCAGCATCCCAAGTTGGCTTCCAGACTCCCAGCATCACAAATATACCCTAAACTCAACATCAGCCCAGCAACCGGATTTGAGCCTCTCCACATAGCAGAGAAGATGATGTTATATAAACAATAATAGATATCTCTCGATTCACTAATTACTAATTCAATTCGCGCACACACAGCAATAAAAAAGATACACACACCAGCCAACAAGACAAAACATAAGTTGTGACGCCAACCGGAAGTTTACTCCATGGTAGCCTATTTTTGCGCATAGGCTCCAAATTGAAGTTCCGGTTGGAAAATAAGAATGCCCAAAAAATAAAAACAAAATAATTTTGTAAATAAACTCACATTTTCATCCAATCAAAAGCTCTCCCCCCAAAAAACAAAAAAGGCTTCTGTGATCTGATTTCAGATCACACGGGCCTATATAAAATTGGCTTTGAAAAGTCGACAGCAGACTAAACCAGCGACACGCGCAGACCACATCGCCGACTTACATCCTCACCTACCTCTACCCAAATCGGACCGACAGTCAACAAGCGAACAATTACACATCGTTCAGAAAAATTACGCCAACTATCATACACAAATTTCTGCCTACATCACCACCCCAGTACCACATTACCACGGTAATCCTGACATTTTTACTGACTTTATCATTCATTTTACTACTATCACCAAATCAGACTTTCTCACTTAAATTCAATTTCAGATTTTCGTCGTTCTCATGTTATTTTTTCCAATACAATTTTGAAACTTAAAATCTGTTAAAATGAGATAAATATGCAACTATTATTTTATTATCAAAACCTCATCACTCCATTCCGACATGAGAGCAGTAATACTATATTTGTCTGTCCTCTGTCTGTCTCTCTCTCTCTCTTTCACGCATATACATACACACTCTTATTATAGATATTTCTTTTCTTGAATCTTAAACTATTTTAACCAAGTATATTTCTGTTGAGATGACAAAACAAAAGTCATCCCATTCCTATAAGTATATATTCATTATCTTTCAATCTTACTTTCATAAACCGAATCTTCATCTTCCTTAAAACAAACTTTTACCTCAAACAACCAAAACAGCAGTAACTGAATCGACCAATCAAAACTGCCCAAGCATGTATTTAATTTACTATTTAAAGGCGTTGATAAATTGTCCTAAAATTACTTGCTGGAAGGACCGCTTCAAGGAAAGATCAACAGACAAGGATTATATCTGATACAACTTTCTACTTCAAGACAGGATCAACTCTGATACAACTTCTACTTTGAGGACAGATCAACAGACAAGGATAAAAACTGATACCACATCTTTCTACTTCAAGAAAGGATCAAACTTTATGCCACACAGAAACTCCACTGTAAAACTGCATTCAACTACAGCCCTAAAATGGCCACTCGAATCGTAACATTGATACAGCCCAAGACAATGAGATCAAAGTCTTGTCTTCTTCCACCACCAAGAACTGAGAGCCGACAATCTAAGCGGCTATTACTATTTGAACCGGGCCACGAAGGAAAAGGTTACCAGAACTTCAACAACAGCTAATTCTGCAGGTATATTATCTGCAACCCCAACCTAAACTTAAACCTAACCAAACCTAAACCTTCAACAATGGACGTTGAATTACCATTGTTGTTTTATACATTGATTTTACCAAATTGAATATTCTTGTTATTATATATCATCCTCATACAGAGATGTTAATAGGTAGGCGTCCTGCGTCCCTGGCGTACAAAAATCTAAAAGGATACAGTAAAATCATATCCATACATCCCAATGTTTTTCTTTTTTCCTCCCCAACATTTCAAGCTAACTGTAAATACATTTTAATAGTTTTGTTGAAACGAATTACACAGTATGGGGTACAAGGTAGGAGTTAAACGGCTTTAGTTGTTTCCATAGATTATAAATAAAAACCCTACAATCTATTAAGAAACTTTTGTTGGCACTCATAAGTTTTCCTGGGGACTCATTCAAAATAAATATGTGCATCCCAGGACACACTAAATCAAAAAGCTATCAGCATCATAGTAGAATTACACTGTATGGGGTACAAGGTAGGGGTTAGACGGCTTTAGTTGTTTCCCCAGATCATAAATAAAAACCCTACAATCTATTAAGAAACTTTTGTTGGCACTCATAAATTTTCCCGGGGACTCATTCAAAATAAATATGTGCATCCCAGGACACACTAAATCAAAAAGCTATCAGCATCATAGTAGAATTACACTGTATGGGGTACAAGGTAGGGGTTAGATGGCTTTAGTTGTTTCCCCATGTCATAAATAAAAACCCTACAATCTATTAAGAAACTTTTGTTGGTACTCATAAATTTTCTTGGGAACTCATTCAAAACAAATATGTGCATCCCAGGACACACTAATTCAAAAAGCTATCAGCATCATAGTAGAATTACACTGTATGGGGTACAAGGTAGGGGTTAGACGGCTTTAGTTGTTTCCCCAGATCATAAATAAAAACCCTGTAATCTATTAAGAAACTTTCGTTGGGACCCATAAATTTTCTTGGGAACTCATTCAAAACAAATATGTGCATCCCAGGACACACTAATTCAAAAAGCTATCAGCATCTTAGTAGAATTACACTGTATGGGGTACAAGGTAGGGGTTAGACGGCTTTAGTTGTTTCCCCAGATCATAAATAAAAACCCTGTAATCTATTAAGAAACTTTCGTTGGGACCCATAAATTTTCTTGGGGACTCATTCAAAACAAATATGTGCATCCCAGGACACACTAATTCAAAAAACTATCAGCATCAGTGCTCATAGTAGCAAATGACTTATATGTTTTCTTTCTTCAAAAGTTTTACCAAGTTTTCACAGCACATTCACTTATCAATTTATTCCCCTACAAATGTTGCATAATTGTATGGTGGCTTAGGGCTTTTGACAAACCCTGTAGCGAGAATACCCAAGTGGAAAAATACAGACAGTTTGGGAACTTTGACCCCAAAGGTGGGAATCTCGCATGTCATGTGATAGACTTAGCTAAGTCAGTTTCAGCCTAAATTGCACACAGGACAGACGTGTTCTGTGGAAGTTGGCTCAGGCAGCACGGTGAATGAAAATGGCCAATACCGAAATAAAATCTTGTACAAGTAATACCATGCATTGCTCTTAGTTAGAAGAAGATAAGAAGAATCTAAACGACAAGAACTAAGAAGATAGAAAGAAGTAAAGGAAACAGCCCTAGACGATCAAAGATGGCCGAAAGAAAGAAGATAGAAAAGAAATGTAAGTAAGTCACATGAATCTATCTATCTGTCTATCTCTATCTAATACACCCTTGATGTATATACCCAACAAGGGTATATAACACAAACCTTAGGTAGCCCAGTCAGATGGGACATTAGAATACACCGACTGTACCTCTGCAGAGGGCTAAGACCCCCACCCACCCAATGGGGCCGCCTGTTGGTCATGGGTGATGTTGGTCAGCCCGTGATGCTTAAGGATGGAATCCTGGTGGATGAGCAGTCCATGAGATGCAACACCCCACATTTGTTCTTACTTAGGCTAGATGGACAGTCATAGAGGCCCCCTCCAATCAATTGGATGGTCACATCAAGCCCTAGCATCTATATGATTGTCCTTACCCTATTGCCCTTATGGCAAGCCCCAATCCTTTTTATCATATGGGTGTTAGAAGGCGATGCTGAGGGTCTTCATGTCCTGAGTATGATGTTAAACTCTAACTGATGGTGAGGTTTCAGTTCTGGAGGTCTGGGGAATGTAGAGCACCCCTTTATCACTATTGCTCTCAGGTCTACTCTGACTCGGAGTGGTAGTACCTATTAGGGTCCCATTCATAAGTACATTATATTCATTTACACCGTCAACATCCGGTTGGTTGTTAGGGGTTAAGGTTAGGGGTTAGTTTTATAATTTAAAAAAAAAAAAAAATCGTCTGTTAACAAACAACTGGATGTTGATGGTGTAAATGAAAAAAATGTACTTATGAATCGAGATCACAAAAGAGGTGCCTAAAGGTCATATTGTCCTGATTTTCCCTAATGAGTTTCATCAGCTATCCTTAATTCTAAAAAGTAATTTCAATATCTTTTAACACCCCCCCCCCCGGATTATATTCAAAAGAAAGGTCACTTCAAAAAGTGAAGGGTTTAACAGGTGGTTAGACATTTGCTTACTAACCTAAATTCAAAATGTAATTAAACTTAAGAAATATATTTGACTCCATCAGGTGATTATCAAATAGATTGTTAGTTATCATCTCTATTTGCTAATGATTTAAACATACAACACTCCACTCAGTAAAAGAAAAATTCAAAGGGTAATTTAACACAACCCTAAACTAGCCAATCCTACAGAACATGTTGTCTGGAACAGATGTTCTCTTAACTCTTAACATCCTGTTGAGAATTTTGTATCTGATTCATAATTTTCCTTATAATTTTATTTCTCTCAAGAAGGATGAAATGTCATCCATGTTTGTATTCTCAAACAGATCCCATGGTTATTTCCTATAAGTCTAACATAAACAAAGGGGAACCACTCTTGACTGATAAATTATCTATTTATTTATTGATCTACTAGGAAAAAACAAGACAAGGTTAGGGTTTAAGGTTAGGGTTAGGGTTAAGGTTAGGGTTAGTTTAATGGGAAAATAAATAAATAAATAATTTATCAGTCAAGAGTGGTTCACCTTTGTTTATGTTAGACTTATAGGAAATAACCAATCCCTCATATTATTTGTGCTGAAATATTTCTTTCTGATTGGAGTGAAAGCTCCACACTCCATGAGGAAAATTGATATTGATACATCTATTTAGGAAGAAATTAAGGATTCTTATTAGAATTTCATACTAATGTTATATTGAGAACTTTTATGTTGAAAACATAATGTGTTGTATGAGTGAAGGCCCCACAAAATTATTACTTGGTTGCAAGACCAGAGCCCCATTCCTGGAATGATTTACCAATAAATGGCTAAAAATGGCCTTTTCATTTAAATGGCCAAAAATGTATTTACTTTAGGACAGATTGTTAGGAAATATCAGAAAGACTTTGTTCTTTAATATGATGTTGTCATTTGGCCTAAATGTTCTGCATTCATGGTTAATTGATTGATTATATAATAATGATTAAAAGAAATGCAGGTATACTTACTAAAAATTATGAAAAAAATGTAGATAGTATAGTGGATGAGTTGGAGGTTACCAATTTATGGTGTGTGTGTATTTAGGTAATTTACTCATCACACTATAAGGATACATATGTAAAGGCAGAAAAAACAAAGAACTCATACATTTAACTAATAAAATGTGTATTAATACAAAAATTACAATAATCAAGAATGAGCAGTTCATGACATGCAATACTCCACTTTGGCCCTATCTTGGGCTAGACGGGCGGTCGGAGAGGCCCCCTCCGATCAATCGGCTGGTCACGTCAAGCCCTAGCACCTATATGATTTTCCCAACCCTATTGCCCTTATGGCAAGCCCCAACCCCTTTTTATCATATGGGTGCTAGAAGGCGGTGGCTGTGGGTCTACATGTCCTGGGAATGACGTTAAACTCTATCTGATGGTGAGGTTCCAGTTTTGGAGGTTTGGGGAATGTGAAGCACCCCATTCATCACCATTGCTCCCTGGTCCACTCTGACCCGGAGTGGTAGTACTTGTTAGGGTCCCATCTATGGGTTGAATAGAAAAATGTATTTATAAAAAAATTGTATTATCCATTAAGAATTGATTTATTTCAAAACTTTATCGGCATTAAATGACCCACTGAGGTTGATATGCCATAAAACAAAACAAACCAAACCAAAATAATCAAGAATACTGATCAAAGTCCTGCTGAAATGCTTTTTTAAATGTTCATGTAATAGAATAAGTAGAGTTGGTAAGTTGAGTCAAATTGAGAAAGAAAGAGTTTTGTGTTCAAAAACAAATCAGCAGTCAGGTTATTTAGAGAGAGAGAGAAGGATATAGTTTGTAGTACATTCAGCAGTAGGCGAATATTTCTTTAATATGAAATGCGTGGAGTATTCAGGCAAGTTGGTTCTTCATCTGCTGTTCTCTGAAAAACCTTCGTTTATATAGGGTTCAGATAGGCTCCAGAAAGGGGTCTTCTTGATAACTTCTTTTCAGGTGCGAACGCTTCTGATTGGTTGAAAATTATCATTTTTAATATTTCTATTTTTTTCTCTAATCCTGCGCCAATCCACATGCGCAAAGCGTTTATTTTCGTCATTTTATTTTTGCTTTCAGATCGATAACTTCCGGTTCACTACAATAGTATACAATTGTTGCACTTAGTTACAAACATGATCATACGAACATCACTGAACTTGATGCAGATTACTTATGAAAAAATCCCAGGTAAAAACACAGGTAAAAGCACAGGTGTGTAAAGGTGTTTTCACATAAACACAGTTTACTCTTTCATCCTATTTTTCAATGATTCACATCATTTTGATGATTAGTCACTAGTGTAGTGACTATTGGAGTTATTTCCCTAAAATTAAAGAGTTCTAAATATATTTAATACTACATTTAAACAATGCTATAATTTGGGGCAGCCTCAGGCAGTTTAAGAATACGGACATTACTTCCGGCCAGGCGGAATGAGGCAGTATAGGACATTAAGAGTTAAACTGCATCTAGTGGTGAGGTTCCAATTCTGGAGCTCTGGGGAATGTGGAGTACCCCTTCATTACCATTATGCCTGTTACTGGTATAAGATTTTAAGGTGGTTTTAGCTTCCGTAGCTAATCCCACTTTCTTATAAGGCATTACGTGGCCTAGGAAAGGCAACCGAACACAGGTGAATTTTCATATTCATATACAATGAATTCCAACAAAGAGAGACATAACAAATACAGACTTTATTGTCTGAGCAACATTCAACATCATTATTATAATAATACAAAACATGCTAGGATGAAAGTCCTAAGAGAAAAAGAATCCTTGAAGAGTGAAGAGTTAAATGAAGGGATGAAAATCCTACATCAAAAGGCTGTCATTAACTTTGTACAGGATCCACATGGTGGTCATCTCCATGCAGACATGGGAGTATAAAAAGTATGTGTTACATGGCTATTCAAAGGCTGGTGAGCCAAACACCACTGAGGAGATAGAGTATAATAGGGGCCGTGTTAAGGCACACATATGAGCCTATAGTAAGAGTATTTACAGGATTCGAAGGAGCTCTTATTTCTCTGTAGTTGTAGGCAAATTGTCGGACAAAGAAGACAAACACGCAATGGGAATTTAATACATGTATTGACAAATAATACAAGAACTTGTTGCAAATTTTATTGGTATTTGCTACAAGACTTATCTGAGTTAAGTAATGTTCTTGGAGTAGTGGAGATAACAGGGGTATTCTATTGCTGGTTGGAAAGTTGATAGGATGCTTCTTCGGACGTTTCTCATTCTTCCTCGGTAACCGGTTTGGTGATAAGTAATGGTGGGGATGCTATGTTAGAAGCATCTCGCCCGGGTAACAGTTCCTTTAAATGACGGTGAATGGGCCCTTTTGAAGTCGACTATTTGGTCTTCAGCCTTCTGTAGTGTGCTATTGTGAACGCCTTGTAGTATGCAGACACAATGCCTTCGAAAGTGTGCTGTGAAAAAATGCCTCCGTCCAAGTCAACGGTCAGTAGATAAGTGAGCCCTGTTTTTGGGCTAAGTGATGAGAGCGTTTACTTTTACGTCTCTCGTTGGTAACGACTCCCTGATAAGTAAAGAAATTTGGTTTTGGTGCCAACATACGATGTTGGCTATTCGCCCTCAAGCGGCAGGGGAAGATAATTCACTAGGGAATTTCCGATAATAGTTGAGGGAACAAGCCCCTCCCCTCAAGTCCAAACGGACAGAGGCACAACTTGTCTAGTGTATATCTGGAGATCCCAGATTAAAAAGAGAGTTAGTTTTCCCGGGGCTGTGTTTAAATAGCCATGTTACAACGCCCCCACCCCCTAGTGACAAACCTTGATGGCAAAGGAAAGTAACCCTTTGCCAATATCTCTACCCCCATTGAAGGTAAGACAATCGCATAAAAATGTATCTCCTTAGTAATTTAAAGTATTGTCTTTCTCTTTTGATATGTTTTTCATCAGGAAAATAATTTTGATAGTTTTTTGATTTACAATGTCCGCCCAGGATAAAATACAAATAAGAAATGAGACTAAATAAATAAATTTAAATTCGTGCAAGCGTTAGAGGTTAAGGTTAGGGGAATTAGGGTTAGAGTTAGGGTTAGCTGCAAGTTTAGGGTTAGTGGTTGGGGTTGTGGTTAGGGTAAGGATTAAAAATTCAATTGAAAAAAAAATTGCATATTTAAATTTCTTATTTGTATTTTACCTGGTGGGTGCCATTGTAAATAAAAAATAAAAAAAACGTTCTCAATTATTTTCCCAATAAAAAAAAATATCAAAAGAGAAAGAGTGCATGGAAAATTTCTAAGGAGGTACATTTTTATGCTGGTAATGGGCAAAAAAATTAAGGAAGTGGCGTAGCATTAAGGGCAAGAATCCAGGATGACCCACAGTGGTAGTAATTGTTAGGGTCCCATCTATGTGTTAAATAAAAAATGAGTTTAAAATGATGTGTTTAAAAAAATTGGTTATTTCCTATAAGTCTAACATAAACAAAGGGGAACCACTCTTGGCTAATAAATTATTTATTTATTTATTGATCTACTAGGAAAAAAGAAGACGGGTTAGGGTTAGGGTTAGTTTTATGGGAAAATAAATAAATAATTTATCAGTCAAGAGTGGTTCCCCTTTGTTTATGTTAGACTTATAGGAAATAACTAAAAATTGAGTTTAAAAAATTGAATACTTATTAAGAATAAATAATGTAACATTGTTATGTCTTAAGGAACCAGCATAAAACTTAGACTACAGTAAGATGATGTGATGTCTGAATTTCAAATAGATATGGAAAAACTCCATAATGATTCCATTGGGGTTAGCAAGCCTACAGCTGGTTAGAAGTACCTGATTTTTTTAAAAAACAAAAAACACAGAACAATAAGTTACAAAACAACTTACAAGAAATGGAGGAGGGTCAAATGCAGTATAGCCAAACACAGTAAGATCAGTCCAAATATCAATAAGCTTATAAATCAACTGTTGAAGTCCTTAATTGTAGACTATTTAAGGCTATGAGCCAGTCCAACTGGTAGAGTGCTGAAGGGGTGATAGCTACTCTATAACACTTAGTGATATATAAGACACATTGCAGGATTTTAAATGCACTAATAACATGGGCTGTTTTGAGGCAAATCTAACTTAAATTTTTATCAAGATATGGATAATAAATAAGATTTATTCTATGTATCAATGATTTTGACTGTAAATTAAATACTCATTAATAAACTTATGCAATTCCTGAGTGTATTGTGATGTAAGCAGTGATGTAGTTTCAGTTACAGACAGACAGAAATCAAATCTCTATTATAATAAGATAGTAGAGCAGACTGGGATCTCTAGTCTTGGTAAAGCAACCTACGTAGAAGAAAGAAAAAACTCTGAATTGAAAACTAGGTGTTGTGGGGATAGCAAATCACTGTAGGCGTTATTTTCGTATTCGCCTGGGGAGATGTCTGCCCGTTTGGTTTCGCTAGGGGCCTTTGATATTTAAGCGGCTGGTTTGAACGTCTCTTTACCTTTTTTTCCTGTTGCTCAACCTACGAGACACCACTATGGGTTAGACTCTGGTCTACCCCCTTCTTGTTGGGGCTTTTGGCCCCCCCCTTACATTACTGTAAGTGATTCGTACAGCATGGACTATTCCTAGTCTCATGTCTGTTGGTTTTATGTTTTTCCATTCATGAATGTGTCATTATCTCAACTTTTGTATGTATGTTTATGTACACCTCTATGTATTATGTACCCTGTTAATTCTTGTGCTGTATATAAAATGTTTTGTCTATCAACCTTTGTCGGAGTTTATCTTCAAGTATATTATCACTTTGAAAATTACAACTGGTGACAACGACGTGATCACCTTGCATCACCAATAAAAACATACTTACCACCAAAATGTGAAGGTACAGTGACTGGCTAGATTTCTATATATTTCCCCCCTAACTCTGCCTATGTATGAATTTATCTGCACTAGTTCAGACATTCTACACCAGGGGGCAAAAAAGCCACCCTTGTTACTATAAAAATAGATAGATTTTTTACTTCTTTTTCAAGCCATAAAAAATATACTAAAAAAAGAAGAAAATAAAACAACATGCTTCTCACCCCTTTGTCACATGTATGTATATACCAATCCCTTCGCATGATCAGCGGTATGTGGAATGTGAACAGGCTCGTCCAGGATTCAAATCCTGGACGAGGCTGTTCGCATTCCATATAGCGCTGATCATGCAAAGGGATTGGTAAATACATACATACATACTCAGAACGACGAGTCTGTGGCGTTAGTTTCGTATTTGCCTGGGAAGTTGTCTGCCCGTTTAGTTCGAGGGTTCCTGCTAGGGGCCGTCTATATTTAAGCGGCTGGTTTGAACGTCTCTTTCTCTCTTTTCCGGTTGCTCGACCCACGAGGCACCACTATGGGTTAGACTCTGGTCTACCCCCCTCTTGTTGGGGCTTTGGCCCCCCTTACATTACTGTAAGTGGTTCACACAGCATGGACAATTCCTAGTCTCATGTCTGTGGCTTTTATGTTTATCTTTTTACCATTCATGAATGTGTCATTATCTTACTTTTGTATGTATGTTTATGTGCACCTCTATGTATTATGTACCCTGTTTATCCATGTGCTGTATACCTATTAAATGTTATGTCTATCAACCCTTGTCGGAGTTTTATCTTCAAGTATTATCACTTTAATCCTTACAAGTCCATTTCCTATGACGATGTAGTGATTATCTGCTCCTGTTGGGATGGACATTTGTTCAAAAGGGTTATCTTCTCTTGCTGCCAGGTTTTCGCCAATAGGTGGCTGGGGTATTTAAACAGCAGCCCGGGAATTCTCTCTCTCCCTTGCCCTTAGTCCAGCAATTACTAAACATGGGCTAGACGCTTGGTGTCTCTGTCCCTTAAGTGGAGGGCTTTGCCCCCCCCCCCCAACTATCATAAGTAACTTATTTCTTCAGGAATTCTTTATCACTTCTTCAGGACTTTAGTCCTATCTGCTTCTGTATCTATGTTGTATCTTATGTATGTGTGTCATTGTATTTGTTCATTCGTCTATGTGCTCAGACAATAAAGTCTGTATTTGTTATTATATGTAACTTCTTTGTCCGGATTATTTAATATATAATTATTCACCTGCATTGGAAGGTTATTTTGAGCCTTCTAACATATTATAAGAATCCCACATTATATTCTTATAACAGTAACCATTACACACGGGCCTCCTTTAGTAGAGAAAGTATTGAGTCTGATTTGTTTATAGAGACGAAGGCTTCGATAGAACCAGCCACACATTTTGGATGAGCTGATAATAGAATAGTCAAAGGTTAAAGTAAAAAAACCCAAAGAACACGCAACCAGAATATTGCAGCTACTCTAAACCTGTGTTGCAAGATGGGTATATTCCTGACTTTTGTGAGCTAGGACTACTAATGGAAGGAGGAGGAAGAAATGATGAAGGTTTAAAACAGGATAGACGATGGTTTGACCGTAGCGTGACCCCGAACGAAGAATTGAGTGGCAAGCGGAAGTCAGGTGGTGACCGCAAGCGGAAGTCGGGTGTTGACCGGAAGTCACGTGGTGACGTGGAAGAAAAAAGAAAGGGTTCGTCCTCTTTTTGCCGGCGGCGGTCGTAGGGTACGGACCTCATGAGAGCCCAGTAACTAGTAGTGTTCTCTCTCTCTCTTTCTCTCTGCCTTTCCTCCTCTCTGGTAGGAGTCCACTATACGAGCACGATAATAAAGCTGGCAGTTGTGACGACATGTTTCTCGTGTTATGATTTTTATCGGCACCATTTCAGCACGGTGACTTTTGGAGTTTTAGTACCAAGAAAGAAAAAAGGACTATGGTACATGTATCGTTTTAGTGCCGTGAATATTACAACGTAACACCTGTAGAACACCCAAAACCACTTATACCCCATAGATCCACAAAATATGGAAAGACAGTGACTAGACAAAAAGGTTCTATTATGAATTGTGGTGCATTGCATAATGGTTAAAGTTGTAGGAAATGGACTCAGTGACCTGAGTTGCTGTTTGCATTTCATATAGCGCTCATACCTTTGCGAAAGGTATGCTATCCAACTATCCTCCCCTATCTATGGATAAATAGTAAGGCAGATTAGGTATGACAAACAGTGAAGGAAAACTCTGAATTCAAACCTGTTAAATTCCACTTAAGAAATTGACCTTGTGCACATCCTGCTCATGTGGAGAGGTTGGTAAATATATATGTGACAGAGAACACGAGGTGAGTGGCCCGCCGTATTCTCAAAGGAAGCGGGCTAGGCTTTGCCTGGCATGTGGAATCGAACCCGCGTCCTTTGGAATGCAAACAGGCAACACATTGGCACTGAATTCAAGATATTACTGGATGTAAGTGCCAGGTGCCCGGTGATGGCTACGAGGATTCCGGTAGCCGGGATTGCTCGGGAATCGTGTGTGTTGGGTGCAGACACCCGGATGTTGAAGGAAAAACTTGTATAAGTAGAAGTGGGGTGACGACAGGAAGGAGTTGCGATTTTCAGCTGCTGATGATATTTGAGTTGGTGATTTTACGATGACGATGGACTTTTTGTGCTATAGATTTTGTGACGGCGACGACATTGTTGACCCCCCCTCTCTCTTCAACAGTCGAATTTATTTTCCCCCTCTATTTTTCTTTTCTTTTTCATACTAGAAATATATATGAATAATATGTGTAATAATTATTGTTTATTTTTTTGTTTTTTACAGTATATCAACCACAGTGGGTCATTCAATGTTTGTAAAAAGTGTTTTAAAAGATTTGTAGCGATAATTTGGAAGAAAGTTTTTTAAACTCAATTTTTTTTGTAACAAATTTTCTATTTAACCCATACATGGGACCCTAACAGGTACTACCATCTGGGTCAGAGTGGACTTGGGAGCAATGGTGATGAAGGGATACTCCACAGACCTCCAGAACTGGAACTCACCATCAGTTACCCAGGACATTAAGATCCTCAGCGATCACCTTCTAGCACCCATATGATAAAAAGGGTTGGAGTTTGCAATAAGAGCAATTGAGTCGGCACAATCATATAGGTGCTAGGGCTTGACATGCCCAGCCAATTGATCAGAGGGGTCCTCTCCGACTGCCTGTCTAACCTAAGTAAGGGCAAAGTGGGTGTTGTATGTCACAGACAGCCCATCCACAGGATTCTGTCCTTAATGTGTAATATTTAGGTGACATTAATTGCATTATATGGTTGTAGGCCAGAGCTAGGGTCTCATTCCGGACCCTGAATTAATGAAAGGCCTCTCCTCTGCAATTTATGATACGGGACTCCACTATATGTTAATTTTCATAAAGTAGTATTTCATAGAAAATATATAAAACCACCCTTATGGTGCCCCCAAGCAAATTTGGACCCACCCGTCAGGGGATTTGATTGCTACCTCTAGGACTCTGGATGAGACCAGACTGACCATTTAAATAAAAATTTTATTAAAATCAAATGATGATGATGATGAATGTAATATGAAAAAAAGGATTTTTAATTTAAATAAATAGGCAATTAAAAAAAATCAAATAAATAAAAAATATCTTTGTTCACTTATTCTTTTTTTTCTAGTTAAGTTTAAGAAATAGTTCAATTTTTTAGAAATCTCAGTGACTGGCTAGATTTCTATATATTTCCCCTAAACTCTGCTATGTATGAATTTATCTGCACTAGTTCAGACATTCTACACCAGGGGGCAAAAAAGCCACCCTTGTTACTATAAAAATAGATAGATTTTTACTTCTTTTTCAAGCCATAAAAAATATACTAAAAAAGAAGAAAATAACAACATGCTTCTCACCCCTTTGTCACATGTATGTATATACCAATCCCTTCGCATGATCAGCGGTATGTGGAATGTGAACAGGCTCGTCCAGGATTCAAATCCTGGACGAGGCTGTTCGCATTCCATATAGCGCTGATCATGCAAAGGGATTGGTAAATACATACATACATACTCAGAACGACGAGTCTGTGGCGTTAGTTTCGTATTTGCCTGGGAAGTTGTCTGCCCGTTTAGTTCGAGGTTCCTGCTAGGGGCCGTCTATATTTAAGCGGCTGTTTGAACGTCTCTTTCTCTCTTTTCCGGTTGCTCGACCCACGAGGCACCACTATGGGTTAGACTCTGGTCTACCCCCTCTTGTTGGGGCTTTGGCCCCCCTTACATTACTGTAAGTGGTTCACACAGCATGGACTATTCCTAGTCTCATGTCTGTGGCTTTTATGTTTATCTTTTTACCATTCATGAATGTGTCATTATCTCTACTTTTGTATGTATGTTTATGTGCACCTCTATGTATTATGTACCCTGTTTATCCATGTGCTGTATACCTATTAAATGTTATGTCTATCAACCCTTGTCGGAGTTTTATCTTCAAGTATTATCACTTTAATCCTTACAAGTCCATTTCCTATGACGATGTAGTGATTATCTGCTCCTGTTGGGATGGACATTTGTTCAAAAGGGTTATCTTCTCTTGCTGCCAGGTTTTCGCCAATAGGTGGCTGGGGTATTTAAACAGCAGCCCGGGAATTCTCTCTCTCCCTTGCCCTTAGTCCAGCAATTACTAAACATGGGCTAGACGCTTGGTGTCTCTGTCCCTTAAGTGGAGGGCTTTGCCCCCCCCCCAACTATCATAAGTAACTTATTTCTTCAGGAATTCTTTATCACTTCTTCAGGACTTTAGTCCTATCTGCTTCTGTATCTATGTTGTATCTTATGTATGTGTGTCATTGTATTTGTTCATTCGTCTATGTGCTCAGACAATAAAGTCTGTATTTGTTATTATATGTAACTTCTTTGTCCGGATTATTTAATATATAATTATTCACCTGCATTGGAAGGTTATTTTGAGCCTTCTAACATATTATAAGAATCCCACATTATATTCTTATAACAGTAACCATTACACCACGGGCCTCCTTTAGTAGAGAAAGTATTGAGTCTTGATTTGTTTATAGAGACAAAGGCTTCGATAGAACCAGCCACACATTTTGGATGAGCTGATAATAGAATAGTCAAAGGTTAAAGTAAAAAAACCCAAAGAACACGCAACCAGAATATTGCAGCTACTCTAAACCTGTGTTGCAAGATGGGTATATTCCTGACTTTTGTGAGCTAGGACTACTAATGGAAGGAGGAGGAAGAAATGATGAAGGTTTAAAACAGGATAGACGATGGTTTGACCGTAGCGTGACCCCGAACGAAGAATTGAGTGGCAAGCGGAAGTCAGGTGGTGACCGCAAGCGGAAGTCGGGTGTTGACCGGAAGTCACGTGGTGACATGGAAGAAAAAAGAAAGGGTTCGTCCTCTTTTTGCCGGCGGCGGTCGTAGGGTACGGACCTCATGAGAGCCCAGTAATCTAGTAGTGTTCTCTCTCTCTCTTTCTCTCTGCCTTTCCTCCTCTCTGGTAGGAGTCCACTATACGAGCACGATAATAAAGGCTGGCAGTTGTGACGACATGTTTCTCGTGTTATGATTTTTTATCGGCACCATTTCAGCACGGTGACTTTTGGAGTTTTAGTACCAAGAAAGAAAAAAGGACTACGGTACATGTATCGTTTTAGTGCCGTGAATATTACAACGTAACACCTGTAGAACACCCAAAACCACTTATACCCCATAGATCCACAAAATATGGAAAGACAGTGACTAGACAAAAAAGGTTCTATTATGAATTGTGGTGCATTGCATAATGGTTAAAGTTGTAGGAAATGGACTCAGTGACCTGAGTTGCTGTTTGCATTTCATATAGCGCTCATACCTTTGCGAAAGGTATGCTATCCAACTATCCTCCCCCTATCTATGGATAAATAGTAAGGCAGATTAGGTATGACAAACAGTGAAGGAAAACTCTGAATTCAAACCTGTTAAATTCCACTTAAGAAATTGACCTTGTGCCACATCCTGCTCATGTGGAGAGGTTGGTAAATATATATGTGACAGAGAACACGAGGTGAGTGGCCCGCCGTATTCTCAAAGGAAGCGGGCTAGGCTTTGCCTGGCATGTGGAATCGAACCCGCGTCCTTTGGAATGCAAACAGGCAACACATTGGCACTGAATTCAAGATATTACTGGATGTAAGTGCCAGGTGCCCGGGTGATGGCTACGAGGATTCCGGTAGCCGGGATTGGCTCGGGAATCGTGTGTGTTGGGTGCAGACACCCGGATGTTGAAGGAAAAACTTGTATAAGTAGAAGTGGGGTGACGACAGGAAGGAGTTGCGATTTTTCAGCTGCTGATGATATTTGAGTTGGTGATTTTACGATGACGACGGACTTTTTGTGCTATAGATTTTGTGACGGCGACGACATTGTTGACCCCCCCTCTCTTCAACAAGTCGAATTTATTTTCCCCCTCTATTTTCTTTTCTTTTTCATACTAGAATATATATGAATAATATGTGTAATAATTATTGTTTATTTTTTTTGTTTTTTACAGTATATCAACCACAGTGGGTCATTCAATGTTGTAAAAAGTGTTTTAAAAGATTTGTAGCGATAATTTGGAAGAAAGTTTTTTAAACTCAATTTTTTTTGTAAACAAATTTTCTATTTAACCCATACATGGGACCCTAACAGGTACTACCACTCTGGGTCAGAGTGGACTTGGGAGCAATGGTGATGAAGGGATACTCCACAGACCTCCAGAACTGGAACCTCACCATCAGTTACCCAGGACATTAAGATCCTCAGCGATCACCTTCTAGCACCCATATGATAAAAAGGGTTGGAGTTTGCAATAAGAGCAATTGAGTTGGGACAATCATATAGGTGCTAGGGCTTGACATGCCCAGCCAATTGATCAGAGGGGTCCTCTCCGACTGCCTGTCTAACCTAAGTAAGGGCCAAAGTGGGGTGTTGTATGTCACAGACAGCCCATCCACCAGGATTCTGTCCTTAATGTGTAATATTTAAGGTGACATTAATTGCATTATATGGTTGTAGGCCAGAGCTAGGGTCTCATTCCGGACCCTGAATTAATGAAAGGCCTCTCCTCTGCAAATTTATGATACGGGACTCCACTATATGTTAATTTTCATAAAGTAGTATTTCATAGAAAATATATAAAACCCACCCTTATGGTGCCCCCAAGCAAATTTGGACCCACCCGGTCAGGGGATTTGATTGCTACCTCTAGGACTCTGGATGAGACCAGACTGACCATTTAAATAAAAAATTTTAAAAATCAAATGATGATGATGATGAATGTAATATGAAAAAAAGGATTTTTAATTTAAATAAATAGGCAATTAAAAAAAATCAAATAAATAAAAAATATCTTTGCTTGCACTTATTCTTTTTTTCTAGTTAAGTTTAAGAAATAGTTCAATTTTTAGAAATCTATTAAAGATTTCAAATAAATTTAAATCTAGATAAATATGCAGATTAAAAAAAAATCAAAGATTTAAAATATTTGTGCTTCATTTATTTTTTTCTAGTTATTCTAAATAATTTATAGTTTTAATTCTTAAAATAGGCAAAGAATCTATTTTTCCTTTATTTATTGTTAAAATGATTTCAATTGGATGTTTAATTTCAAGTCATTTAATATGTAAAGCGGTTTTTATTTTTATTAATAATTATAAAAACGTGCATCAACAAGATTTAAATGAAGTCACATATTTTTAGGCAGGAAAAAGAAAGTAGTTTAAATATAGGGCAATATACGTTTGGTTATTAACACCAGGAACTAATTTTAAGACCTAATTGGTTAGATGAACCAAGAAACTCCCCCAGGAAGAATAAAACGGATCTGTAATATTAAATTGAAAGAAACAACATAAAATCCGAAACAATTTTGTTTAGTGTCAAATAAAAAAAAGTGTACGCAGCAACGGATTAGTAAAAGGCGCTACAATTTCAAGTTGGATATTTCAGACATAACTAATCGATCAACATTTAGGCGTTTTATAAAGACATTTTTACTGCGAAAACCTGACATCTTTTTAAACTAAATTTTGATACATGTCTAAAATGTAATACTAGTCACAATCAGTTTTTTAGTTGCTTATCTTAGCTTTCGATTTTTCGTTTGAATTTGTTGGATTAGTCATGTTTGTCAACCAGGCCTCAAATACATCAGGCTGCCATATTGAAATGTAAGTTTGAAGCGATTAAGACAGTGAGATAGACGATTCGGTTTTGCTCTGCTCATAGACCTTTGAGCGGTCATTTTTGTGATTTATTTTAAAAAGGGGAAAAGAGGACGAAAAATGGGGAGATCAAGAAGTCGAAGCAGGTCTACGAGTCGTACGAGGCACCGTGCAAAACACAAGAAAAGGCGCACAAGGTCGCGGTCTCGGTCTGCATCGAGAGATCGCGTGCATGGCACAAGTCGACATCACAGCAGAGCTCAAAGATCCAGGTCGAAAGACAGAAAAAGAGCCGCCAGGTCTGTTTATTTTATCATTTACAATAAAATCTATGCAATGTCGAAAATGTTAAAAGAAAAATCATTCTCTGTTTTATTAAAAAAAATTCTCTTAACTTTTAAAATGAAAATAATGTTTTTAAAAAAAGGGAAGAAAATAAGCTATCATTCCTCGTTCGGTCTTGGTTATCATTTCGTAACATCTTTTACCACCATGTTCCGTATTATTTTTCTTTTTAGATTGAATATTTACATTTAAAAATGTCTTTGTATATTTCAATGATCGTTTTTCGCTCTGCCTCGTACAAAAAAGCTTTAAAGTATAAACTTATGCACAGAAAGAAAAAACATTTTTTGCTTAGTATTATGGCGATGATGCAAAAAAATAAAGTCAATTAACGTGTTACACTTGAAAAGATTTGATTTTTTATCATTAAATTTGATATTTTCTTAAATTACTCAAATATGCAATAAAAACTATAAACTTTTGATAAAATGATGCGAATTAGATCATTGTTACAGCGAGGTAGCCATCTCTTATTTTTTTTTTTTATTTGAAAAAAAAAAAATGCATAACATTAAATGGATATTAATCTGATGAAAATGTATAAAAATAAATAAAAATATAATGATCGAAATTACTGTTCTATTGCATTTAAAGATAGATTGATCTCAAAAGTTTATAAAACAAACATATCCACCCAGAAAACAAAGTAAATAATAGCTTAAACCATTCAATTTATTTATAAAAAAATCTTTTTTTCCCCGGAGGTTTCCTCCTGGATCCATCTATTTTTTCCCTTCCAGAGATCACGTTGTCTTCTGAATAGTTTTAACATTAAAAAAAAAAAATGATAAATATTCAATATGAATAAAAATATTGAAATATGTGTTACAATTAAAAAAAGAAAAGAAAAGGTTTTAATGAATTCAAGGCAATTGGATTTAAAGAAGTTTGTAAAAATAAATCGTGAGAAGAAATTATATTCCGTCTCCTTTAAAAACAATTTTAGTTTGAAAAATGTTTGTAACATGTCCTTTTTATTTTTATTTCATTGTAAAATTTCTGATTTCTGGTAAATTGAATTGATACCCTTGTCATTTAAAAAAAATTACTTTAGTCGCTTGTACAAAGGTTTAAAAAGAGATTTATCTATGAACTAAATATTTGTTAACCTAAGTTTGTTTTGAATACCCCGATCGAGTGATGTAATATTTAATTTAAACAACAATCAAAAGAATTATACATTTTTAATCAAATCATTACCTGAAATTTAGATTAAACAATAAACATTATATTTTTAAAAACTTATAACTGAATTTAGAATTAGTTTTATTCATATAAAAACAAACAGCTTTGATGAGGATAAAAATAATTGTTTTTATGTTCCGTTTTTTTTTATTCATTTAACTTTTTTTTTGTATTTATTTAGATTCGTTTATCTTTATTTATTTGTATTTTTTTTCGGGTATTTGTAATAATCAGCTTATTTACATTTATGCAACATCCCCGCACTAATTATTACGAATTACAGTGTTTATAAAACTTTCAAATTTGCTGCAGAAGATGATTGTGTTCTGGTTAAAAAAAAAAGTGTTATAAATTGTATTGTATTTATTTTTAATACTACTAAACCTTACTTGCTTATAAGAAACAAAGATATCAGTTTCACTGGTGAGGCTGAAATAATGTTACTGACAATAACATAGACATCATCTTCATTTCTCTACTTACAATGCCTGTAATAACTATTATTGACTAGTAGACTAAATGTATATGTAAGAACTGTTGCCAACTTATTTCTTTATCTAATTAATATATATATGATCTGATAGAGCAAGCCAAAGGTTATCGATGCCTTAGAAACATAATTTTTAGCAGGGGTAAAAGAATAAAATTCAATTATGTTATGATCTTAAGACTGGCCAATCGCGGAAGAAACAAGAAGAATACAATCCTTCTTTTAAAATATTGAGACCCACCGTGTTATGTCATTATGATCATCTTTATTTATAGGCCAGTTGTTAATAAATAAAAGTATAAATAAGCCCCCCCCCCCCACGATTAAAATAGTATTAGTGTTGATTTTAAAAAAACAACTTTATTTTGAATCTTTATGATGGATATAAAAATCAAGACAAACTGAAAACTGACTGACGAGATTGCAAAATTAAAAATAACTTCAGTAAATTTTTTTTTATTAAAGAACAGAGATTGAAAAAAAAAAAGCAAACAAACAAAAACAATTTAAACAGATTGAGATATGCAAATTTTAATTGGTTGACATTTTAGAATTGATTTTTTTTTTTTTACCATTTAAACAACTGGGGGGGGGGACAAAAACACAATCATAAGAGCATTTTAAGAAGTGCTAAGAATTTAAAAAAATGATAGATTTTTATCAATTTTACTATGAAAACCATTAGGAATGTTGTGTCAGTGGGTGTCTTAGAAGGTGACTTAAAAAAAACAAAAAAAACTATGTAAGACAATAGGCAGGGGAAGATGATGTTTCTGTTGACTATAATAGTTTTTTTTTATTACACAGGGACATAGTTTAAGGTCACCCAGAAGCAGAAAATGTTTTTTTTTTTTTCAATAGCACTAAACATCAGACTAGCTTAATGTCAACAATTTTATCACTATAGCTAACCATAAAACTAAAACGGATTTTTCATAAGATTAGAAATCACATTACCCCTCACTCCTCCAAAAAAAAAGAAAAGAAAATACCATTGAATCAGTGGTGCATTCTAAAAAATATATTGGGGTAAGAAAATAATATTGTTATGATCTTAGATGAAAATTATTTTTATTAATCTATACATATATAAAAGGCAGTTGTGTATGTATGTATGTCCAGAGGAAACCACAAAAATAAAACAATTAATGACAAAGTAACACATTCACTATCACCAGAGCTTGCTTTTTGAGCAAAAATAATGAAGATTTTATTCATTTCTGGGAAGATATTTAAAAATTAGGATTTGAATAGTCAGAGAAGGGAAAGTCATTGGTTGTATTTGTGGTTAACATAAATCAATTATGTAAGACCAAAACATTTAATGGATCTGAGGTACTAACTTTTTATTACCCCCTCTCTACCCAGGCAATGCCTCGTAGCCCCTTCTAGTTTAACATAAATAAGTATTTGTTTGAATTTTTAAGGCTTGATAATTAGTATTATTTAGATTTTTCGGGCTATTTGGCTCAGGGTGCAATGGATATAAGGGTTAAGTCAATACAGTTCTAAGTGACAATCATCTGGAGGTTGCAAGTTCAATCCTGACTATGGGTGAAAATAACATAGAATACTTAACAGTTTAACACTTGTACCTGGTCATGGTTAATGGACTAAGAACAATCTACCCCAATATATTCAATAAAGGGTTTGGATTGAAGTTTGTAAAGGCTCCTGATTATGACAAACACCTGAAGAAGGATGCTGGGCCCATCAACGAAAATGGTGTGTGTATAACAATAAAGATGAGGACAACAGTCTGAAAAATTTAAATAATAGAAATAAGTTTTTATGTTTACAAATATTAACCTCAGAGCTGAACTTTCAAAACAAAATTTAACAGATTTGAAAAATATTATATTATTTGATTATAATAATTTCTATTTTTATTATCAAATTATTTCGGTTAATGTCATCTTTCAAGAATTCTGATAATAATGAATTCAACTGAAACAATAAAAAAAAATATACTGCAGATAAAATATATAAAAAAAAAAAAAAAAAAAAAAAGACACTATGCTTCTTGGCCCACTTTCTTTTCCCCTAAACCAGCAGGAGCTGAATGTTACACATACTGGCTAACTGTAGTCTTTACTCAAATTCACTTCATATATTGTGAGGAAGTATTATATCTTTGTGGAAAGAGATTATTGCAAATTGAATTTTGCATATGAGAGGTACAGGTTTTCAAATGTAAATATCTGCTTACCAGTTTCAAGCATTCATAGCAGTGATGCTGATAGCTTTTTAATTTAGTGCGTCCTGGGATGCATTTATTTGATTTGAATTGAATACCCAGGAAATTTGATGGGTCAAAACTAGTTTCTTAATAAATTGTAGATTTTTAAAAAAAATCTATGAATAACTAAAGCCATCTAACCTCTACCTTGTACCACATAGTGTGTAATTCATTTCCAAGAAAATATTGAAATATATTTACTGTTAGCTGGAAATGGTGTGGAGAAGAAGAAAAAAAACACTGGGACGCATGAATACAATTTTACTGCATCCTTTTTGATTTTTATGCGTCAATGATGCAGAGCATGTACCTATCAGCATCTCTACAATAGGTATAAATCCACCAAATTTCCCTAAAATACTGTATGATACAATTGAAATAGATAATGTTAAACATAATAAAGATATTTGTAATTTTGTACAGAATATTTTTTATAGTGTAAGTAATGTATGCCTTGCTTCTACATTGAATAATGTTAGTATGAATTCCCTTAACTCTCTCACACAATCTGTCCCTATAGGCCATTGCTCATGGTAAGTCATCTAGACATTCAGTGTCCACACAGAGCTGATAAATATATTTACCCCTCCACACGAACAGGATGTGACACAATGTGAATTTCTTAAGTGGAGTTTAACTCTTAACATCCTGTTGAGAATTTTCAAAGTCCAGAGCATTCCTATAAGGATATATAAAAAAATAGCTAAAAATGGCCTTTGCATCTAAAGTTACCTGTTATTTCCCTTAAATCAAAGACTTCTAAATATGTTTAATATTACATTTAAACAAAGGCTATAATTTGGTGTAGATTAGGAAAACGAATGAGACTTCCGGACGGGTGGAATGAGGTGGTATAGGACTTTAAGAGTTAACAGGTTTGAATTCAGAGTTTTCCTTCTCCTAGACTGGTTACCTAACCAAGGTTAAAGAGCTCAGTCTGCCCTGCTATTCACCCATAGCTGGATGTAGAATAATTGGATATATACCTTTCCCAATGGTATTAGCACTATATAAAATGCAAACCACCTAGTCCAGGATTTGAACTTGCTAGGTCCATTTCCTATGATGATAACCATTACACCATGCACCTCCACAGAGCTGATGAATATAGATTTTTGCTGGTTGGCCGATACTAGTGTGTCCATGTGTAGGAATTCATAGAACGTTGCTTCTAAGTTTATCCTTACTTCTCCATCAATGCCCAGCATATCTTGCTTGTCTTATTTGGATGGTTTGTAAGATAGGAGGTAAGTGGGTGTACAGCTGTTGTTTTGTAGAGTGTTGCTTCAAGGATTTGTTCAAAACAGCATAGTAGCATTCTTGTGTAATTTCCCATCAAGCCTTTTGTTTGTCCAAGTGGTGAAAACATACAGTAATACTGATATGCCTATTAGAAGAATTCTGCATAATATAATATTGATAATTTTCAAGTGATGTCTTTATTTGATGGCTTATCAACTTCAATTAGTCTACTCAACTATGGAGTTTTGTTTATTAAAGAATTTTAAAAATGAAAACAAACTTTTGATATGAATAATTTTTATATTTTGGACTGTTGTCCTCATCTTTATTGTGTATAAACACAACATTCAGGCCAATGTAACACTGGGCTCTGTTCAGGAAATACAACTAGTGAAAAATTAATAATGAAAATACAATGGATATTAATAGTTTTCTTAAAACAAACTAAGTGTTATGTATTTATGAGATGAGGCTTGATATGAATAAATTTAGATATTTCGGACAGTTGTCCTTATCTTTATTGTGTTCAGACCACAGTAACCTCTGGCATTGTTAGTATAAGCACTTTTGATATGTTCAATTTCTTTTCTATAAACAGCACAAATCTTATTTTTCTTCATTTTTTTTTTTTTTTCATTTGAGTCACATTTTTATTTATACAAAACCATAAAAAAGTAAAGTTGTCGGGGCGGCCTAATGTCGGTATCAGCCAATCAGCGAGGGAGTCTATCCCCTTTTCAATAGCGCTAGACCAAGCAGATTGTTTTTGGCGTCTGAGGTGGAGCGCCACACCTACCATCAGCTCCTTACTTTACCGGACAGATCCCTGTGCTACTCATACGCTGAGTTGGCGAGAACCGGTATCGAACTAGGAACCTTGTGGTTTCTAGCCGAACGCTTTACCGACTGAGCTAACCCGGCCCCTTACAAAACCATAATATACTTCAAATGTTCTTTTTATTTTCAATATTAGAATCAATAAACAAAAACCTGCCAATTTTGACTACATTTTTAAAACAAATTCTCACTGACACGACAGCTGCCACAATACAATAAAAAATTGATCTTTTCTTTTTTCTTAAGTTAAAACTAAACACACTTAATGCCTTTTAACAAGAAAACAGAATTACCCCTTTTTTTTTTCTTTTTCTTGCCTATACCATATGTTCAGAAATTCTGTTTTACATTTCAACTGTGATTGACAGCAATAAAAGTCAATCAAACAACAACTTTTGTATGTCTGAATTTTTGAGATGAGGCTTGATAATTTGTATTATTTAAATTTTTTTGACTGCTGTCCTCATCTTTATTGTAGTATACACAACATTTAACATAGCTTAACACTCGTACCCAGTAATGGTTAACAGAATGAGAACTATCTACCCCAATGGATTAAGTAAAGGGTTCAGTTTGAAGTTCTGTGAAGGTTTCAGAGTTGGACAAGAAACACTTGAAGAAGGCCAGAGGGCATATCGGCTGAAACGTTGTGTACAGGACAATAAAGAATAGGACAGTAATCAGAAAAATCTAAATGATACAAACTTTTATTTTGTCCTTGTAAAGTCTCAAGCAAAGCAACAAAAATGTTTTTTATTCTGTTTCTAAAAAGAATTGTATTTGAGAAGTATATATTCATGTTATTAGGGTGAGTCAAAAGGTTTTTAATATCTTGTTATAATGGAGATTGTGTGTTTGTCTGTAACCAAAACTATATCACTATTCAAGTCAGAATTCCTTTAGTTATTTACCTCACATTCTTCATGATTTTATTTTTATTTAAATCTCAATTATTAAAAAAATTGTTTTACATTATTGATACTGTTAACCTTATCTACATACTGATAACATGCAATTGTATTTATATATACAACAAAATAACGGTTTACAGTGTTAAAGGGAAGGCTAATTTGCATATAGATAACTGCAAATTCATATTTCTAGTTACTAGTAAACACCTATAAAAATTCAATTTAAACAGCAACCATTCCCAAAATTTTAGTTTAATTTGGTTTTAATTTAATTTAATCTAAAGTTTCTTAATACATTATAGGGTTTTTATTTACGAACAACTAAAGCCATCTAACCCCTACCTTGTACCCCATAAAGTGTAATTCGTTTACAAGAAAATATTGAAATGTATTTACAGTTAGCTGGAAATAGTGGGGAGAAGAAAAAAAACACTGGGGCGCATGGATATGATTTTTCTGCATCCGTTTAGAAATTTTCTGTGTCAGTGATGCAGGACATGTACCTATCAGCATCTCTATGGTGGTCCACGAGATTTCATTTTTATTTATATGGGGTCCATGAGATTGCAAGAAGTTTAAAAACCTCTGTACGGAAGAACTCCCCTCCCTCCCAAAACAAAAAACAAAAGTGGGGCAAAATTAGTTCCATAAACACAATCTATCTCTCTCTCTTTGTAATCCA
Source organism: Doryteuthis pealeii (assembly GCA_023376005.1). Lineage (NCBI taxonomy): Eukaryota > Metazoa > Mollusca > Cephalopoda > Myopsida > Loliginidae > Doryteuthis > Doryteuthis pealeii. The sequence continues at coordinate 100,732,144 of CM042153.1, forward strand.
ACTATTGTTATATTCTGAAAGAGGTGTAGAGAAGAACTGTTTGATATAATAAAAGAATTATAAAAATTCAATGAATCAATATTTATTAATTGATTTAAAATAAATCAGAAATTGACGAAAAAAATGTTCAGTTGTTCAGATGAAAAAAAAAAAAAGCTTGTAAAATATCTATTACACTACAATCTCCATGGATTGATTAATTTTAATAGTAGGATGCTGCCTGCTGGGAAAAATCTAAAAAACAGCATCTGTACATCCACTTAACTCCCATCTCACAAACCATCCAAGTAATATGAACTAGATGTGCTGGGCACTAAGGATAAACTCATAAACAACATTCTCCTATGGACTCCTCCTATACACAGACACAACAGTGTTGGCTGAATAGCAAAAACATTAATTAGTTCTATGTGGACAATGGATGTTGTTTAAATGTTTTACCACGAGCAATGGCTGATATGGATAGTGAATAAGAATCAAGGGAACTTATGATGTCAGCATGCATTTAGGCAGATTTAGTTAATTTTTTAACATTCTATTTATAGAATCTAAAAAAAAATAAAAAAAATAAAAAATGAATGTACATATTTACCAACACGAGCAGGATGTGACACATGGTCAATTTTTCAGGCGGAATTTAACAGGTTTGAATTAAGAGTTTTCCTTCTCTTAGGCTGGTTGCCTAACCAAGGTTAAAGAGCCCAGTTTGCCCTGCTATTTACCCACAGCTGGAGGGAGAGCAGGTGGATGCATATTTTTCCTAAGGTTATTAGCATTATGTGAAATGCAAACAGCCTCGTCTATGATTTGAACTCGAGTTGACGAGTCCATTTCCTACGACTCTAGCCATTACACCACACGCCTCCATAGAAAATAAATGTAAGGTACAATAAAGTCGTCGGGGCGGCCTAAAGTCGGTATCAGCCAGTCATCGAGGGAGTCTATCCCCTTTTCAATAGCGCTAGACCAAGGAGATTGTTTTTAGCATCTGAGGTGGAGCGGCCACACCTATCATCAGCTCCTTACTTTACCGCACAGATCCCTGTACTACTCATACGCTGAGTTGGCGAGGACCGGTATCGAACTAGGAACCTTGTGGTTTCTAGCCGAACGCTCTACCGACTGAGCTAACCCGGCCCCGCAATCATTGATACTGGCAGGACCTGTGGATATACCATAGTCTGATAATTATTACGTTTAATATGTTTACTTAAAAGCAATTGCAAAATAGTTCAATATATAAAAAGTAAAATAACCTCGATTTAACTCTCTCTCATTTTTTTTCTTTCTTTCTTTCTTTCCTTCTTTTCATCTTTTCATTGAAACATATTTACATTGTCGCTTCCTCACACTCATCCCTCTCTCTATTTTCCCCCTACTCTTTTTTTCTTCTTATATTTTTCTGTGTAGTATGTCCTTTTTCTTCACTTTCTTTATGATAAAAACAGAATGGTCCATTATCTAGCTGAGGTGACGACAATTGTAAGAAATAAAAATTTGGTGGATAAACAACACCAGATAATAAAGATTTACTTTTTTTGCATTTCATCTTGGACAATTTGGACGGTCTCATTTTCAATCAGAGGATGTTGCAAGATGATAATTGATGGAAGATTAAGGAACATGAATATTAATCATTGATATGTTTATTCAACTCCTCCTCCACATGCAGGATATGACCCGGGGTCAATTTTTTAATTGAATTTTTTCACATTATAAATCAAAAGCTGTAACAAAATTAAGACAAGCAAAAACAGGAATTATAGAATTGAGAAAACTAAAGAAATGAGATGCCATGTACTGCATGCCTGTGCAGAGGAAACCTAAATAGAGAAATCGAGATCAAAACTTTCAATTGAATAATTTTAAGAAATAATGATAATTATTGATTCTTAGTGATATGTATAATTATTGGTATCACTAACAAGTTCGTTGATGAAAATGATTACAATAATTGTACATTAATAATAATTCAAGCCACAAGATTGCCACCTTCAGTCAAAGACTCCAGTTGCATGGTTGCCAGATCATGACATGGTATAGCCTTGCTTTTAATACATTGACTGCTCCATAGAATTGTAATGACTCACCATTTATTTTTGTGTCTTCAAAAAGTTATTAATCAGACAGGGTGTGGCAGAAATACCTCCAACATTTTAAACTGTCACCTGTGTGGTGCAAGAGAACTTAGGCAAATGGTCATGGTAGCTCCATCTACTTAATATCTTACCCCCCCCTTTTTTTCTTTTTCTTTTTCTTTTTACACTTACGATCATGGCTTGGACCAGTCATGTTTTTAAAGGTTTGTGAGGATACCTGGTCTGCACTCTTGCACCTTTGTTGCACAATGTCAATGACCCCCACGTTGTAATGTTCTGTGCTGGCCGATTTGAAGGGTATGTACACAAATAATGACTAAAAGATGTTTTCATTCCATATTCACTATTTATCTTATTCAGATAAACCTTGGCTCACATACAATCATTTTCATGTCATTGCACAAATAGTCCTTAAACTCAACATAATAATGGAACTATGTTTTCAGGGTCAAACCCTCCATATTTGCCATTAGAATTACTGAAGAAATTACATTCCGCCATCTTGCTTTGTTGCTATAATTGAACTTTCACTTTCATTCTAAATTTAGAAATACAACCCACAAGCTGGTGATTTAACATGTTAATTGTATGCAAATTAGTTCTTGCAACCTCTTTCTATTGGCCAGTAAAAATAATTTGTGTGTACTATGTCATGAAATGTAGAGAATTCTGGAAAGTATCCCACAACCCAAAATGAGTTAACTTGGTTCCTGTGTCTAAAGTGCACAGAACCAAGTATATTCAGTTCCCATGCAGTAAGGGTTAAAACTGCATATACAACTTTTGTTTATGACAATTGCACATTTAAAAACTTGAGTGTTTTTTTTTTTTCTTTCTTTTTCACACAAATCTTATCACAGTTTAGTCCAAGTAAAAAGTGCAGTAAGGGTAACCCAAAGCCAAAATATATTTTTAGACCTTATTTTTTCAATGCAGATATTATTGGGGGGGGGGGACTCTACAGGTCAAAGCCTGGCCTATTTACCCAAACTTTTCTTGTTCCTCAATGTAGCATTCCCAGTTGATTTTTTTATTTGAGGTTATTTTTATTTAATCATATTAGTTAAATAGAGCTCTGTAAATGGAGTTCAAAACTGTTTGAATTATGCAAATATCCCCAGTGGTTCAAATGTTATGAGAATTTAAAGCCCCGAAATCGGGGGTACAAAAATGGACATGATTTTGTTTAAAAAAATGTCAAATCATGGACCAATTCAAAATAAGAAATTCAATAATTTCTTTACCATTTCTTTATTTTTGGAGCAATTTTGATAAAACTTGGCATTCTTAAGTAAAATTGTATGTTCTTTCTGATTCTGCCCTCAAATTGTATGTATCTTTATGCTGTAACCAATTATTTAGAGAATAAGAGGTATGGATAGCTTTTTTTTTTTTTTTTTTTTTTTTTTTTTTTTTAAATTTTACCACAAGATTATTCAACATTTTCCTTTTAATACTGCATGTATACACATATATAACATCGCTTTGAACTTAAAATACATTTCTAAATGCTTATGTTGAATTATATACGAGAAATAGAATACCTATTTACATATGTTTTTATACAAAGCCGGTCTGGAGTGTGCTGATTTTGTTTACATTTCTTGTAATTTTAAGCTGTTTTTTTTCCAAAATTGAAACTTTGATGAAGAAAACCCTGACGGTTAAGCAACATCCAAATGTCACCTGTTATATATGAAAATAATTCTGAGACTTTTCTTCTATTAGTGATAGAGTGCTTTTTTTTTGCTTTTTTTTTTTTCTGATCTTATACTTTTTGAAGAAATCTCTGTTAACTTTTGTCTATCATATTTTCGCTTCCAATGGTCGGAAAAGAAAAAAACAAGTTCCTGCTTGTATTTTAAGGTGTGTGCTAATTAAGTGTAAAATTTCAAAAATATTGATAAAGATTAGCCACTTTTGATTTCACAAAAGAAATCACTGTGTGAATTTTAGTCTGGGGAAAAAAATTAATATTATGAATTTCCAGCTGTTCAAAGAAAAATAACGTTTTAACTTGGCGTAAAAAATAATGCAATGGATAAAAACACACAAACATTACATATTTAGAAAGATTATTTTCTTTTCTTTCCAACCATATAAATATTTTAAAGTTTGGACTAGTAAAATGCGAGAAATTGTGATTTATCCAACACAATCATCGAAACTGCTGGTGCACTGGAAATATAAGGTCTAAAAATGTTTAGTTTTGGGTTATCCTTACCATTCTTTTAACCAGGGCTGTGGAGTTGGAACACAAAACCTTTGACTCTGACTCCTCTATTTTTGGTACCTCCAACTCTGACTCCTCTTTACGTAATTAAATAATTACAATTCATAATAAATGATTTTTTTATAATCTGTTTATAAAGGGTGTGCACTGTATAACTTTACAGACTAAAAAAAGTTGGTGGGGTGGCCTATTTTCAGTATCAGCCGGACAGTGAAGGAATTTATCCCCTTTATTGCTATTGTTAGACCAGGGAGAGTGTTTTTGCTAAGGTGGAGCGCCACACCTACCATCAGCTTCACAATTTACTGCACAGATCAGATTACCCAATCTGTGCTACTCTTGTGCTGAATTGGTGGGGTCTGGTATCAAACCAGGAACCTTGTGTTTTCTCAGAGGGTGCTCTACCGACTGAGAGACTAAACTAGGGCTATATAAAGTGTTAATTCGGCCTAGGTTTTCTGACTCTGACTCCACCTGTCCTGCTTTTAACATGGATTATTTAGTTTTCTTGAAAGAATCCTAAAAGCAATCAGTTTTGTTGCCAAGATGCACACAATTGTTGCGATGTGATTGGATAATTCATTCTATTTGCCTGTCATGACAAGTAACTACTTGAAGTAGATAAAGGCCAATGTTATCTTATCCTAAAACTTAAACATTTAATTCAATGGGGATTTGCTTAATATCTATTTGTTTGACATGTTGATTTGGACAATATAATCTTATATTCTCTATTTTTTTTCTTTTTTTTTTAATTTTAAACTATTACCTTACTAATCTCATGAAAGTAATTTTAGAAAATTCCAGATATATATAAAATAATTTTCCATATATATATATATATATAATAATTCTAGAAATTTCCAGATATAATATAAAACTTTCAGAGATTCTGATAGGTATGCATCCCTGATACACAAAAATCTAAAAGGACGTAGTAAAATCTTATCCATGCATCCCAGTGTTTTTCTTTTTTCTTTTTTCTTCCCTCACCATTTCAACCTAACTAAATACATTTCAATAGTTTCTTAGAAATGAATTACACAGGATAGGTTACAAGGTAGGGGTTAGATGGCTTTAGTTGTTTCCCCAGATCATAAATAAAAACCCTACAAATTATTAAGAAAATTTAGTTGGGACCCATAAATTTTCCTGGGGACTCATTCAAAGCAAATAGGTGCGTCCCAGGATGCACTAAATTAAAAAGCTATTTGCATCACTGCACTCGTACCAAAATATTATAATTCACATAAATTAAGGAAAGTAGTTCTTAGCAATGAAAATTTAACTTTTAATGAACAAAGAGTCCAAAATTTAAAACTTTGCCTTTATTTTGAGTTCATCATGTTAATCAAACTAAATCTTTATCTTTTTGTATAATCATATAAAGTAGACAACTAGCTGAAGTTTCCACACGAAAAGCCATGATTTCTTTTTATAGTGATCAGGAAAATCAAGGCTTAAAAAAATCCTTTCATGCTTACATTTATAGTACGATTAGTGGCCACTAGAGGGCGTTTTGATGGCATTTAACAACTAAATCCTCTCAAAAACACAGTTTGGTGTTGTGCCTATGTTTAATGGACAAGGCTATTTGTGTTTCACTTCACGCTAAAGGCATGAATCCATCTGTTCTCTCCCAGCTATAGGTAAATAGTAGGATAGACTTGGTTCTTTATCCTTGGTAAGGCAACCAGTCCTGGAGAAGGAAAACTCTGAATTAAAACCAGTTTAAAAATTGTTTTTTTGTCACATCGTTCCTGTGGTGGATGGGTTGGGTAATCATATACAATAGAAATTTGGACATATAGATTTGTTCAGTTTGTATAACTTAAACTGCAAATCTGAAGTTCCTGGGTCAGTCTAAAGCTGCCTTCAGCATTATGATAATGCTAGAGCCAAGTTGTATTCTAGCATTATGATAATGCTAGAGCCAAGTTGTATTGGCCCTCTGCCATTCATTGGGATAGGTGGGACTTGCTGCATGGGCAAACTGCTTGTCTTTCTTACAACTTTGCCTTGGAGAAGAATAGATTTTTCTGCGTGCAGATCCATGATCTTGTAAGTTTTTTGGATGCCATACACAATAATTCACATAATTCATTACATTCTATTTTATGATGTTTTTATACAATATGGTGCTATTTCTCTTATTTAAAAAAACCTAACAAAAAAATTAGTGTTTTTTTTTGTTTTTTTGAGGGGCTGGAATGAATTAATGGCATTTCAGTTTATTTCAATGGGGAAAATTGATTTGATATACGAGGAAATTAATTTACGAGTGGAACAAATTAAATTTGTAAGTCAAATTAGCAGAGTAGTCCATTGATGATAATTAGGTCAGATTAATTTTGTGTTTTAATTACCAATCTATTCTTGAAACCTGATCTATTTCTAAAACTTGTTCTTGATGAGACTTTTTTTGTTTTCATCAAGAAATCATTTCATTTTATATTTATATTCCATATACCCACAAAAGTGTTCAAGTGTTTGCCTTTGACTCGTAAATGGATTTTTATTTATTCAACATTTATTAAACAGTCTAAAAGTCTATATCATCATCAGGTTGTGTTGGCAGGCCCTAGCACCTATATGATTGTCCCAACCCTTTTTATCATGCATACTGAGGGTCTTCATGTCCCGGGTATGACGTTAAACTGTATCTGATGGTGAAGTTCTAGTTCTGGATCTCTGAGGAGTGCGAAGTACCTCTTCATCACCATTATTCCCAGGTCCATTCTGACCCAGAGTGTTAGTAGTTGTTAGGGTCCCATCTATGGGTTGAATAGAAAAAAGAATGTATTTAAAACAAATAGCGTACTCATTAATAATGAATGAAACAAAAACCTCTTTGGCATAACACCTACACGTGGACTCTCCTTGTGTAAGTGTTCACAGAAGAATGTTGTTTATGAGTCTTGTTTCTCCAGCAGTGTCCACCATGAAATCTGTGTAATCTAAAAGATGTCATTTTTCAACATCTTAAGTAATATTTCACATAGTAATAGTTTGCAATATATATATTTACTAACTCCTCAGCACGAGCAGGATGTGACACAAGGTCAATTTCTTAAGCGGAGTTTAACAGGTTTGAATTCAGAGTTTTCCTTCTCCTAGACTGGTTGCCTAACCAAGGTTTAAGAGCTCAGTCTGCCCTACTATTTACCCATAGCTGGAGGGATAGTAGAATTCATTCCTATGACTTTAACCATTACACCACGCGCTTCCTACTAGTTTGCAATATAGGGAATAAAATGGAACTGTTCCGACATGTTCATGGGAGAAAAAAAAGAGCAAAAATGTGTCATTTAGACATATACAGATTTTAATTTATAAAATTCTCCCATTTTAAAAACTGTAAAACAAATAATTTTTACATGTGATTTTAAAAATCCTTCCTATTCAAAATGCAGCAAAAATTACGTTGTTTCATTGTTTTGTTTTTTTTTTCTGAATTTTGTTGATTTTTACCCCCCCCCAAAAAAAAAAGTTGTTCTGGATATGACACTAAACTGCATCTGATGTTTAGGCCTCAGTTCTGGAGATCTAAGTAGTGTGGAGTATCCTTTCATTGCCATTACTCCCAGGTCCACACTGACCTGGAGTGGTAGTACCTGTTAAGGTACCATCTGTTGGTCAAATAGATCTGTTTAAAAATTATTTGTATCCGATATGAATACTTAATACATCATAACTAGATTATTTGGATTAAGAATAGTTACTCGAAACGATATGATTATTTACTAAGGATCATTATTAGTTACTTGAATCCATATAACTGTGCAAACAAATGATTATTATCAAATAGAAATAATTATGTGAAACCACATAATTATTAGTATTATATTAGCATTCCCAGTTGATTTTTTTTATTTGAGGTTATTGTTATTTAATATTAATTCAAATAAATAACATCACTTTGATCTTAAAAATACCTTTTTAAATACTTGATATGTTGTATTACATACAAGAAATAGAATACGTATTTACATAAATTTTTTTAAAAACAAAGCCTGTCCTGCTGGCATGTAATAATGTGTTTTCTTAACGTTTTAATACTATATCGTAATTTTTTTTTTTTTCCAAAACTTTCATCGGTAGTGGTTTCGCTTCCGAAAGTCGAAGAAGAAAAAAACAACCTACATGATATAGTATAAAGTGTCTATTAATTAAGTGTTCAATTTCAATTGATAAAGATTATCCTCTTTGATTTTGCAATGCAAACTAATGACTAAAATTTAGACTCGAAAAAATATTCATATTTTTTGTTTTTGACTTTTCAAATCAAAATAAATCGCTGTAAAAAATGCATGGAAATTACATATTTAGAAAGATTATTTTCTTTTCTTTCTAATCATCTAAATATTTTTAAGATTGGATCAGAATTTACTTGAGAAATTGCAAATTTAACTGATTAAGGTCGCAAATTTGAAGATGTCAGCCGATATCAGCTAACTGTTTGTAATACTAATTATATAAGAATACATGAAATCATACAACTGTATGCAAATTATTTGTATTAGATAGGAATACTCAATATTATATAACTGTAGGTAAAAAACAAAAAAAGCAACTACACAAAAAATGTAAATATAAATGCTTGATAAGTGCATTTCTCTAACCTCTAGGCATAAAATAACTCTAGACAGGTTAACATGCCATTAAGATCTATTAATGCATCTGTTGCCACAAGAGATATTAGGAAGAGAAATAGCATGCACCCTAATAATCTAATAGATATTTACTAAGCTTAGCTTAATTATAGCACACAACCAGATGTATTACCACACAGATCAGATTATCCATGCTGTGCTACTCATGTGCTGAGGTGGTATGGATTGGAATTGAACCCGGAACTTTGCAATTCCTTTGTGGATGCTCTACCAGCTGACCTAAAGCAATATTTTGCAAAAATAATTATCTTGCTAAATTATTCAAAAATAAAATTGTTAAAAAAATTGTTTTCTTTAGTGATTAGGAAATTTGCATGATTTTTATATTATTATTACTTGCTGTCCATCATATCCGATGATGACACCATGTGAATCTGTTTTCTCCTTTTGATTTGATCTCTGGTGGCATTTTGCCAATTGCCTATGGGGATGTTAAAGTCCTCCAGGTTTCTTCTGATGTTGTATTTGTACCTGAACTTTGGTGTACCAATTCCACATGATCCCTCTCTCAGTTGAGAGTACAGAATTTGCTTTGGCAGTTTGTCATCCCCAAGTCTGTTTAAGTGGCCAGCCCATCTCATGTTGTGCTGGACAAGTATGTCTTGCATGCCATGGAGTCCAGTTCTCTCCAGGATGGTCCTTTTTGAAACATGCTGCCACCACTTGACATTTAATATACTGCGCAAGTGACGCATGTAGTAGACACGCAGTCTGTGGGCATCTGCTTTGAATACCGTCCAGAAGGGTTGAGAGAACTATGGCACTGTATACCACATAACTAGTTCTCAAGATGTCTGTTGAAACAGACTCGCCTCTTCAGCTGGCCAAATGCTTTGGAAGCATTTGAAATTCGGAGATCAAGCTCTGCATTGAGTCCATTATTGATGGCAACTGTGGAGCCCAGGTATCTGAAGGTATTTACTTGAGCTAGAACCTCACACTCTATCAATATATCTTGTCCAGTGTCATGTGATGTCGGAGGGGGCTGATACATAACCTCGGTCTTATTGAGATTTATTTTCGTCCCAAATGCTTTTGCAGAGTCCACGAATTGTGTGATTATTTCTTGGGTGTATTAGTGGTTGTTTGCCTGGAAGGCAATGTCGTTTGCATACATGAGTTCATGCCCCAGGACACTTTTGATCTTTCTTGTAGTTCTGAATTGTTTTATATTGAACAGTTCTGCGCCCAGTCTAATCTATATTCATACTCCTTGGCTGGAATTAGTGAAGGCATCAGATAGGGACCATAGAGAGACAAATTGAGAACAGAATGGGTGCAAGGACACAGCCCTGTTTCACTCTGCTCCCGACCACAAATGACTCTGAGAGTTCTCCACTTAAGCTGACCAATACCCTCATTCCTGTATGCAAGGCAGCTACGAGCTTGGTGAAGTGATTTTCATAATGGCTTGCAATGTGTTCCTTAATGTTTATGAAGTCCAACATGAAAATAAAAATAACCCAGTCACAGACACACAATATAAACTTATCTGATATCAGATTGTATTAAAAAGAAAACATAAACAATATCAATAAACTATACAAATACAATCAAAAGTAAAAGTAAAAAATGATTCATTATTATATTAAAGCCTGGGCTTCTTAAAGTAGTCCATATAGACTATGAGTGTGAATAAAATGTTGTCAGAGTGAAATAAAACCTTTGGGGTCCACAGAGGGTGAATTTACTAGCTTGCATTTATAAATCCCTTTATAACAGAACAAAAAAAAATCACTGGTTCGTGTAGACGAGTTGCCATCAAATATCAAAAACTGTAGCAAAATATCCTAAGCTTTTTGCAATTGTTGAGCCCATTTCAATAGCTTTTCCAAGTTTATATATAAGATCTGAAAAAAAAAAACCTTTGGTCTAGCACTAGCAAAAAGGAGATAGACTCCCTCACTGTTTGGCTGATACCAACAATAGGCTGCTCCGCAGATTATTATTTTTAAATTTTTTTACTATATATTACCAGTGATGCTGATAACTTTTTGATTTAGTGCATCCTGGGATACATAGATTTGCTTTGAATGAGTCCCCAGGAAAATTTATGGGTCCCAACTAAAGCCACCTAACTCCTACCTTGTAACATATCCTGAATAATTCATTTCTAAGAAACTATTGAAATGTATTTATAGTTGGCTTGAAATGATGAGGGAAGAAAAAAGAAAAACACTAGGACACGTACCTATCAGCATCTCTGTATTACTAAAATTCTCCTTGTGCATGTGTATGTAACTATAACTGAACAAAAATGGCATGCCATAGATTGTTATCACAGTGATACACTTTTAAAATGATCTTAAAGAATAAAGTGTTATGTAACCACTTACTGAATTGGGTACATAATGGTGAGAGAGGATTTTAAGGGGGTTTCTATTTCGATGAGTGACCATCTTATTTTGGGTTGATTTCTTCCTGCTTATTTGTGCTCATCCTCTTTGTTTTTAATAATGAAGACCAAGAAGGTTTAAATGCACGGTGAGGAGATAGCTTACTTGGGAACAGACGACCATTACATCTGTTCGTTTCGACTAATCGCCAAAATCTAACTAACTCCAAGTCAGTTCTCTTCTCACACTTTGCCTTTAACCAATCAGAAATCGGTGTCTAGGTCAGTGAAAGGTTGAATGTTGTCAATAACTTTTATAATGGTAACTTTCCATTTACCATACTGTTATTCCAATTTTAGCAGACAGTCATAATTCGTAGGCAACCTACGAATTATGTAACAGGAGTCATACCTTTTCCAAGTGTGTTAATTTGTGAGTAAACGTAATATTGCGACTAGAGTTTGAACTGGCCCGTTTGACTAACAGCCAAATTCTAACTATTCTAGTTCAATTCCCTTCTCATACCTTGCCTTCAGCCAATCGGAAATCAACGGCTAGGTTAGTGAAAGGTTAACTATTGTCAATAACTTTTATAACGGTTATAATGGTAACTTTCCATTTACAATACCACAATTGTAATTCGTAGGCAACCCACGAATTATGTAACAAAAGCAATTTCCAGTCCAATTTCCAAACCGAATGATTATTTTCTGTGGTTTTCATGCTGAACATATTTTTTTTAATCATCCAAATTCTCAAAATGTATGAAATGCTAAATAGATTCCTAGATTTCTTTCCTAATTAGAATCATCACTATCATCATGGATTGTTGTTACAATGGGTTCAAGGGTTGTCTAGTAACTTTTAGAAGGGAACAAATGTTGAATCTATATATTAATACACTTGTTCCTAAATCCTCTATCCGTTATTATCCTGCAACACCCTCTGGTTAAACATGAGATCGTCCAAATTGTTCAAGATGCAATGCAAAAATGTAAATCCTGATTATCTGGTATTGCTTAATTGCAGATTTCTTATTTGTCCCATTTTATTTCACCCAATTTTTAAAATGAAACATTCCAAATGGTCTTGAGTCACTTAAATGCCTAATGTAAATTTTTAAATGAATTGAGAGAGAGAGAGAAAAAAAAAAAGGTTATGTTTGTTTTATTTGTGATATTGAAATTGTGAATTACAGAATATATTTTGGTAATTTATATCTTATGTCATCCTGGCCTCCTGCTACGTTTTAGCGAACCAGCATCAGGCGAATTTCCGGCCCAACTTAGATATTTTCTGAGTTGTGTTTTTGTCACTTTTTTGTCAGCAAATTAATGTAGATATTTTAAACAGGTCGCCCTAGATTTTTATCGCCAAATCAATGTAAATACCCCCCCTCCTTTGAAGATAGTGAGAGAGAGTTAAATCAAGATTATTATACTGTTTACATATTGAAGTATATGCAATAGCTCTTAAGTAAACTTATCAAATGTTGTAATAGTTAATTTATCATACTGTGGTATATCTACAGGTCCTGCTAGTATATAATATAAAGCAGTTAAACAGTCAATTTCATTTATCTGAATTTGTCCAGTTGGACACATGGCACAGCAGATATAAGGGTTGAGTTTATACAGTTTTAAGTGACAATCATCTGTAGATTGCAAGTTCAATCCTGACTCCAGGCAAAAATAAGATAGGATGCTTAACATAGCTTAACACTTGTACTCGGTCATGGTTAACGGAATGAGGACAGTCTACTCCAATGGATTAGATAAAGGGTTTGGTTTGAAGTTCTGTTAATGCTCCTGATTACGACAAGAAACACCCGATGATGGCTGAAGGGCACATCAGTTGAAATGTTGTGTATATAGCAATAAAGATGAGGATAACAATTTGAAAAATAAATATGAATATTAAATATTTTTTTTTTTTTTTTTTTTTTTTTTTCCCCCCAACAATTGTATTCATATCTACACTTGAAAGAGTACCCTTGAAAAACCTTCTAGACCATCTTTTGTCTTATGTTCTTTCTTTCTTTTCTTTTTTCCAAAATAGGCGACGTTCATATTCTTCTAGTACTACAAGTAGTGATGAAGACCTCATTATTCGTGCCAAAAGAAGAGAAGAAGAAGAAAAAAAAGCAGAAATGGAACGGCAACGAATTTTGTAAGTAGTCCAATCTTTTATATCTGTGTTTCTAATAGAAGAAATAGAATGGCCGTATATGTGCTTTGTAAAAGAAAATATTTTCAACAATTATGTGTTCTTTAGAACTATTTTATTTACTGTTAGTTTCTTTTGATCTGCTTGCTTGCTTCTATTTTGATCAAGTACTACTAATACATTTGCAGTCTTATCAAGCCACTTCTCTAAAACAAATCTTAAATCACAAAACTGTTAGTACATGACATCCATTTTAATACTTTCACTTTTCACAGTTTACTAAATATTTAGTAATCACTATACAGTGATGCTGATAGCTTTTTAATTTAGTGCATCCTAGGACGCATGGATTTGATTTGAATGAGTTCTCGTGAAATTTGATGGGTCCCGACTAAAGTTTCTTAATGAATTGCAGAGTTTTTATCTATGAACAACTAAAGCCGTCTAACCCCTACCTTGTACAACATACAGTGTAATTCATTTCCAAGAAAATATTGAAATGTATTTACAGTTATCTGGAAATGATGGGGGAAGAAAAAAAATCACTGGGATGCATGGATATGATTTTTATGCGTCAGGGATGCAGGACGGATACCTATCAGCATCTCTGACTATAGTTTCATTTTTTTAATTTTTTTCTTTAACTTAATTTTTGTTGACTATTTTATTTTTGCTTTTATCTCTGTTAATCCTCTATGTTAATCTTTATTTTTGAAATTGGATCCAATTAATCGGTATTATATAAACTATTGCTGCTAATTATTAATTTCTTTGAACTAATATCCTTATTTTTTTTGTCTTAACCCTCTATCTACCACTGCCATCCGCAATAGCCATGTCACAAATGGTTGACAAGTTAGTATCATATCACTGATCCTTTACTACTGAATAAAAATGTATTCATTTAATTCATTTCCCTTTTTTCAACTCTAGACCATTTTTTAAGAGCTGATAATCTCGGGCATTTTTGTGGGAATTCTGGTAGATAAAGGGTGGTCGGGTAGTTTGGGGTGGCCTGGTAGATTAAGGGTTAATTTCTTTTCAAGCAAAGATTTTTCTGATTATGTTTTGTTTAAAACTGTATATGTTTAGAAATTGTTGAAATCAGTTTTTTTGTGATCTTCATTAAATCATGAACGGTAGAGTAAATATTCTTAACTACCAGAATGGCGCCAACAAATTGAAATAATTGGTCAATATTCTACAATGATAGCAACTAAGAAGACAGTATTGTAAGAAATACGGTTGTAAATATATAGTTTGTATTTTGCTTCATTTTACTGTGAATGTTTTTTTTAATTCTTGCTAAAAAAAAAAAATCTATTAAATATAGTTTTCAAACCTCTTTACATACATAAATATCTAAGTTAGGATAGCATAGACACTCGGTAGTATTTGGTGATTGCCAGTATATCACCGATGTGATCATGGGGTCAGTGAATGATGAAACTTGGTCTAGTGATCGCATAGGCAAGAAACTAGTAGTCACCAAGCACCATTTACTCAATGTCTACATTATCCTAACTTATATGTGCTCTATCACTGATATTGAGCACACTGTTTATAAATATAGTAAACTATATTATTAACCCTTTTGCGGGCAGATCATTTTTTTTTTATCCTTGTAGACTGGGCAAATTATATTCTATACATTAACATTGAATTGGTCAACAAGCAGCCAATAGGAAAATGCCTTACATTGAGCTACCAAAAACAACCTTTATACAATCCTACACTAAAGTGGGGCCTCCTTGCAATGTGTCTATACATTAACATTGAATGGGTCAATAAGCAGCCAATAGGAAAATGCCTTACATTGAGCTATCATTAAAAACAAAAAAAATGTTGCTCTGCCTGTTGACCATTGGTAGCAAAAATGTTGCTCTGCCTAGAAAAGGGTTAATATATATGTGTATGTGTGTGTACATATACAGCAATACCTTGAATAATGTGGTTATTTTGTTCCAAAATTTGCCTGTACAGTTCAAAACTAAACTTTTCATGGTCTTTATTATTGAGTTTCAATCTAATTTGTTCCAATTAAAAAAAAGGATAATAAAGAAAAAAAAAAATTTTTTTAATAATTATTATTCATAAAAAAACATTTGTAATGCATAACAAATATAAAACGTTTAGAAAAGACAAAATAACATTGCAATTTAATGGAAAAACCTCCTTGCAATGAAGTTAAATCAACACTGCACTATTGAAAGTATTGCTGTATTTTATTATGTATTTTATTTCTTTTGTTGTACATTTTTCTGTCAGTTAAAATATTTAGCCACTTTGCTTTTCAGTTGATGATGCCTACAAATTTAATTTTCAGTGTAATTTATGAATAGAATTGTTTGAAGTAGTATTCTAATAAAATAGACTGTACCGTACATTTTGACTGGTTGTTTGCATCAACCAATCAGATGCTCGCTAGAGAGTTTTACACTTGTCTAAAATCAATAAAAGCCAAATGTCTGTTAGCGTTTCAAAGGTGGTAGGTGAACCAGAGTTTGATCATCAATGATAGGGTCAGCCTGGCGAGGGGAGTATGATTTTATAAGACCTGAAACTCCCCTGTGACCCAAACCAATTA
>CM042153.1:100753237-100755737 GCA_023376005.1 Doryteuthis pealeii
ACAATAAAGATTAGGGCAATAGTCTAAATAATACAAATTATCAAGCCTCGTCTCATAAATTCAGAGAAATAGTCACTTAGTATTGTATCAATACATTCACAAAACAGAATAAAAGAAAACAATAGAAAATTATTTATATTAGCACATTTTTCTCCCTTGCTCAATTCCACATTTTAACATGACTTTGTTTTAAAATTTACTTTGAATTGTATACCTTGATCAGTTATGATATTTAGGCTGGCTGGAAGCATTTCAGATATATTGATTTTGAGTTTTCTCAAAGGTAAGTGTTGTTTTTGTTTTTGTGTGTGTTTTATTTATTTTTGTTAATGCAGATATTACACAGAAGATGTGGTGCGCCTTGGAAGCTGAGTGTCAAAATTTGAATCAACCTGGTAAAGAGTGATGACAAATCTTCTTAGTACTGTGTTCACAAACTAGAACTGCTGAACAGATTTGATGTTAGGAAAACAAAACAAAACAAAAAAACGTTATGGTTGTGATTTCAAATATTCTTCTCTTCAGGTAATGCCATGACATAAGAATTATCTTAATATGGCACTCAAACAACATTATTTCCAGTGAAGGTTTTCTTTTGCAGGTTTTTGACATGACATGTTTGAGCTTTCCATTTAATTTTAATGGTTTTTTTTTTTTTTCACATTCCAAAATTACAAATGTTGTCTAAATTTAAGTAAGTAAATTGTTGAATGTGTAAGTTATGTTGTATGAAGGGGGGGGGTCTATAATAATACCTATCTTTTTATCAAGAGCTGGTACATATATTTAAATTATTAAAAAAAAAATTGGTACATATATTTAAATTATTAAAAAAAAAATTGGTACATATATTTAAAAAAAAAAATTGTACATATATTTAAATATTTAAAAAAAAATTGGTACATATATTTAAATTATTTAAAAAAAAATTGGTACATATATTTAAATTATTTAAAAAAAAATTGGTACATATATTTAAATTATTTAAAAAAAATTGGTACATATATTTAAATTATTTAAAAAAAAATTGGTACATATATTTAAATTATTTAAAAAAAAATTGGTACATATATTTAAATTATTTTTTAAAAATTGGTACATATGATATTTAAATTATTTAAAAAAAAAATTGGTATTTATTTTTTAGTCTTAAAAAAAACCCCTAAACTTTTAGATTTATTAATTAAAATTAATTACAAATGTAATCATTTGAAAAATATTATTAGGCATGTGTGCAAAAGGTTCTTGCAGTTTTATTTAAAAAAGTTTCTGCTGTATCCCTAGTTTCATAAAAAAAAAAAAAAAAAAGTACCTGGAATTTTCATACATGTCTCATCATCATCAAGGCATGCTGACAGCACAGATTCTCTTGACACTCTCTCACCATCTACACCTACATTACTCATCATCATTTACTAGAGGGTACAGAATCCCCAATATGCACTACATGCCAAGAGAGATTTACTGTGAAACATATACTGCTAGAGTGTGTAGACTTTGATCTAGTGTGAATAAAATACTACCAAGCAAGTAATTTGAAAAACTTTTCACAAAAGACCATCCAGGATTTTACAGTTTCTAAAAGAAGTGTGGATATACTCGAACATATGAGTAATTGAACAATAATTCACACACACACATATATATATATATATATATATATATATATATATATATATATATATACACACACACACGCATTTGTTTTCTACCAAACTATTGCTACGAATCTAGTCAAAAACTTTGTTGGCATTAAATGATCCACTGAGGTTGATATGCCATAAAACAAAACAAACAAACTCACCATCCATCATGGTAAAGCCTTTAGACCAGTGCTTCTTAAACTATCTGATGTGATGTACCAGTAACAAACAAATTTGTACTTAGCTTTCATTTCCATTCAAATTTTAAGTCTTTCTATCTGTTGTATTGTATCACAGTATGGGAAATGAATCATATTAAACAATACAGAAAGATTTTATGCATTTTGACAACGGAGTCCTTTCTTACTCAAATTTTGTTTGAGTTCAGAGTCATTCAAGAATCAAGGTTCCACTGTGTATATTATGATAATGAGAAACTGGAAACTTGCCACATCCCAGCACTGGTATGTGTACCACCACTTTTAGTGCTACTCTAGATGAGAACCAGTGTTTGCTAATCAGCCAACACTGGTGTGTCCATGTGTAGGAGTCCACAGGAGAAGTTGCTTATGAGTTTGTCATTACTTCTCCAACAATACTCATCATATCTTGCTCATCTTACTTGGATGGTTTTTGATGGGAGATAAGTTGCTGTACAATTGCTGTTTTGTTGGGTAATGCTTCTACAATTTGTTCAAAATAGCATGTGGCATTCTTGTGTAGGTCCCATCTAGCTTTTTCTCAAAGCGATTCATTAAATCTGAGTGGTGCAACCATACAATAGTACTGACACTGCTATATATTGAAAGAAGAATTTTGATGATGATGTGTATTAAGTCTCTAGTTTAAAAAAAAAT
>CM042153.1:100760737-100848623 GCA_023376005.1 Doryteuthis pealeii
TCCTTCTGTCTGCGAAAGATTATGGTGTTTTTTTTTTTTGTTTTTTTTTAACTACATAGTCTGGGCGGGTTTTTATGGAGGATGTGGCTGTTGCCCAAGCAGCAGATCCCCCCTCTCCACACTGCCGCTGTGATCCAAAGGAAAGGATAAGAACCTATGCAGTTTGGCAACGACAGTGTCACAGGAGTTGCTGTGTAGCACTGAAATTCAGCATTACTCCACCTTAGGGACTCCGGCTCCAGATTTGTTTTTGGGGTTTACTCCCATATATATATATATATATATATATATATATATATGTATGTTGATAGGTATGCGTCCCTGACGCACAAAAATCTAAAAGGATGCAGTAAAATCGTATCCATGTGTCCCAGTGTTTTTCTTTTTTCTTCGTTTCAAGCTAGCAGTAAATAGATTTCAATAGTTCCTTAGAAATTAATTACACAGGATAGGTTACAAGATAGGAGTTAGACGGCTTTAGTTGGAACCCATAACTTTTCCCGGGTACTCATTTAGAGCAAATGTGTGTCCAGGACGCACTAAATCAAAAAGCTATCAGCATCACTATATATATATATATATATATATATATATATATATATATATAAAAATCATTGAGAATATTTGTAATAGATATAGTTTTGAATATTTACAGCTGATGTGGAATGAAATTAATTAAAATAGTTTGAGATTGATTACCTGAGTTGATTTTTTTTTTTTTCTTTTTTTTTAAATAAATAATTCAGATGATATTCTGGCCACAAATCTGGAAGTTGTCAGCCATTTTAAAATATTTAAAAAAAAATTGAAACCAAAATAATAAAATTAATCTTCACTTTTTCTTCCTGATGTTTTGATCTGTTCTGGGTTGTATATAGTCCAGATTGAAAGTGCAGTAAAGGTAAGCCCAACTTTTTTTATATCTTATTTTTCTAATGCAGGTATCATTGGGGAATGAGAAACGTTACCTGCGTCATAAAAATAAGGTCTAAAAGAGTTTGACTTTTTGGTTACCCTTACTGTACTTTTAACTTGGACTCTTTTAAAAAAAAATTTTTTTTTTTTTAACCCTTACCACACTTTTAACCTGGACTTTTTAAATCATTACCACACTTTTAACCTGGGTTTTTAACAGCTGTTTGGAGAGCAAATTGTCTTCATCAACAATGTTAATTTGTTTGTTTGGAAAATGGCTGGTACAAATGTGTAAATGTCTGACTTTGACAGTCTTCTATGTCTCTCTTTGACACTACTGACCATATTTGAGGTGAGAAGTATCTGGATTGAAAAATGTAGGTAAAAATAAACATGGAATCCTTTTTATATTAATAATAATATCTGGTGTATAATCTTGTTGATATCATTTGTTTATTAGGGGAAGTGCATTCTATGAGTGGTAATGTCTCTCTTTCTCTCTCATACACAGATAGCATTGTATGTATAGTATGTTTTCTTCTTTTTTTTTCTTCTTTTTTTCCATCTGATTTTAGTAAGAGACTAATTTGAACTGAATTAATTTTATTGCCACTAGCAAATATATGCACCCTCCATGTGCAAGTATTTAAGTTTTGATATAATAAAATATATTAAATTAGAAAGGCCAATGAAACTAAATAAGAATGCAGATAAAAAGAATTGAAACAGGAGGGTATAAAAATAGAACAACTGAAACTTA
The DNA here is from genome assembly GCA_023376005.1 of Doryteuthis pealeii. Taxonomy (NCBI): domain Eukaryota; kingdom Metazoa; phylum Mollusca; class Cephalopoda; order Myopsida; family Loliginidae; genus Doryteuthis; species Doryteuthis pealeii. The sequence goes on from CM042153.1 coordinate 100,762,413, forward strand.
GTCTTTCATCATTCCTGTCTTTCATCATTCCTGTCTTTCATTGCTAAATTTTCCTAATTTAAATATTTAGTTAAATTAGGAAGTAAAGAATAAAATTAGTTATTTCTTGTTAATGGATTTCTTTCAAGATTTATCTCTGAGATTTTTGCTCATATTCATTAAGATAAAACCAAACAATTAGAAATCAATAATACCAAGCACATATTTATTAAAATCAAATTTTTAATATCAATATGCAAATTAGCCTTCCCGTTCACACTATAAACCATTATTTTGTTGTATATATGAATACAATTGCATATTATTAGTATGTAGATATGGTCAACAGTGGCTTCGGCCTCTGGACCATTGCTATAATTAACGGCGTCGATCCCAGGGGGCCATCCCCCCAGGCAACACCTGCCCCCTCGATTTAAAGGGGCAGGGCTGGGTTTATTGCCCAGTGCCTGAGGCGCCCCCCTTGAGGGGGAATGCCGACGGGATCGACGCAATTTTTCACCTGCCACTCCATGAGCTTCGGCTTGTGGGTGGTCCCACGTTAATAGGGACTTTGTGCCTGACCCGTACAAGTGGGGTACGCGGTAAATACTATGTAGATATGGTCAACAGTATAAATAATGTAAACCAATTTTATTAATAATTGAGGTTTAAATGAAAATAAAATCATGGAGAATGTGACGTAAATAAGTAAGGGAATTGTGATTTGAGTAGTGATATAGTTTTGGTTACAGACAGACAATCACACAATCTCCATTATAATAAGATTTTTCATATTTTGACTTGTTTCTCATCAAATCTTCATTCTCTGTTTGCAAAGAGAACTCAGTGATTTTCGGAAGCTGTCGTCCTGGCCTCCTGTCCTAAAATACGTTAGGCAGCACCTGTTGAAAAAAGTGAACCATACTAGTGGTTTGAAAGTGTTTTTATCAACAAGTTGATGTGATATAAAAGCAGTATTTTACAGTCCCTCCTCCCCAAAGTTTTTTTTTTTATTGACAAGTGATCGTAAATATTTCAAACTAAATATTTTTTCAGTATTTTCATTTTATTTTAATTCAAAACAACTGAGATCTCTTTATTATTTGTTAACTTGTTGTTTTCAGTTCCTTTGAATTCCGCTTAGGAATTGCTTTTTAAATTTGGATGGCTATAAAGTACATAATTGCAAAATTAGACTGATTTATTAACAAAAATGTTGCGGTACAATTTTATAAAAATATAGACCCTATTTTATAGACTTAAGTGTATGCTATGATAGTAGGTTGTCCATGTTCAGCTTCTGTTTGGATCTTTCAAGAGTTTTTTTTTGTTTTATATTTTGTGTATGATCATATATTAAAAGACAAATTGCAAAATTTTATACTTTTTATGGTTATTACATTTTAAAAAAACAATAAGATATTTGAACTGTTATTTGTGATGCTCCCTAAAGTCTAAACTTTAATACTGTTTTAAGATTGAAATTATAAAGGGAATAAATAGGTTTTCATATAAGATATTGTTATAATAATCTTCATTTGTGTTTACAAATTTTGAGAGAGGAAATTATATAGTTTAGTATATATACGAGTGTTGTTTAAAAGGTTCTAAACCTCAGCCAGATACTGCTTGGGACTCTGTTTTGTACATTTATAGATTTGTCACTCACCTCTCACCTTTTAATGGGCCTTATCTGTACAGAAATTAAGATAGAAATCTGAATTAGTTTTTTTTTTAGTTTTATAAGAAGTGGCTCAGAACTTTTTGAATGTCCTCTGTGTGTGTGTGTGTATATGTATGTATATATATATGTATATATATATATATATATATATATATATATATATATATTATATTGTTGCTTTGTGTAGCTATAGTCTATTAAATCGTACTGGATTTGTCTCACATTTGGATTTATATTGATATTATTATTAACTTTCCTGCAATTTTTAAATTTCATGAAAAAATCCATTAGAATTTGATTGTGTAATTCCTATAGAAAAATCCTCTATCTAATGTAATTAACTTCAAATCTAATTCATATCCATCATTTATTATGCACTTTCCCCTCCAGTTTTTTTTTTTTACTTAAAAATAACCTCATGGCTTTCAATAGATATATTCTATTAACTTCTGACTAATAAATTACAAGTGATAAATTCATATTTCTTTAAATTTTCTTTAGTTTTATTCAAACTAACAGGATGTTAAGATCTTTAGATTCTATGAACCATTACTAAAACTTTGAATATTTCTACATTTAAAAAGAAATTGTGTATTTGGTCAAAAATATGGTATTTTGAAATAGTATTAAATACTGTACATAGTAGCCACTTCACTGTCAAAATTAAATCATACCAGTTTTCCATTGTCTAAGGAATTATGTTTGCCTGGAGACGAATTCATTGACCCATGTGTCAAATTCACCATACGAAAATGCAATAAATGCAATACTGCTATTAATTTCTGTATCTATTTTTAGTTTGTAACACTCAAGGGAGATAACTATTAAATGCTCCCTTATTTATTTGCAAATGTATAAAGTGTAACTCTAGGTTATTCTATTTTTAATAAAGAATTAACAGAATATCTGTCCATCATGTTGACAATTGTATATTAAATATTTTAATCTATCAATGCTTTGTCCATACAATTCACACCTTTCAATGATTGCATATGTGAACTATTTTTATTGAGCATATACCGTATATACTTGCAACTTTCTGAGACCTAAATTTTAACCTAATATTAGGAATTGCACCATATGCGAGATACAAACTGTAAATATGTGTAAATAGTTGGCCATGGCCTAGTTTCTATCTTGTGTATGGTACAACCTCTTAATATTAGGCTAGAATTTAGATCTCAGAAAGTTAGTATGAATGTTATATAATAAAGGCAAATGCAACATTTTGTATAGAATCTTTTAAAATCATTTAATTTTGTTGTCATTGGTTTCCTAACAAAAATCAACAAATATGAAGCAAGATACATCAGTATTTAAAAAAAAAAAAAAAAAAAAAAAAATCTTTTTTTTTTTTTTCTTCTTTTTTTTTTTCAAAATTACATCCCCTATCATAACTACAGATAGGACATTGTCTAAATTTAGATCTTAGAAATGGATTGGAAAATCTTTGAAAGTTTTTGAAATTTCATGTTATTTCATCTTGCATTTTTCAAGTCCAATCTCCCTCAGAACTAAATAGAACTTGATACAGAGAATTTGTGCATTATTTCTTTTTTTTTTTTTTTTTTTTTTTTTTAAATTTCTAACAGTATATATATATATTAATTTTTTTTTTAACTTGCACCTTTTTATCTGGTTAATCTTTGTAGCAGAAATGGTGCACTGGAAGTTTCTCTATTATGATTATCTTTTGTATGTATGTGTGCATGTGTGAGTGTATGTCTAGTAAATACGTTATTAGATGTGTAAAACTGAGATAGTAATAATAATTTTTAAAAGTTAGAATCTGCATCAGTCGATACCATCTATCAAAAGGATCCCAATATTTATTTAATTTTCTCAAAATTGAATACACTGCTGGCCTGGCTATATTCGTTAGCTTATTTTTGTCGGCAGGATAGAATTTCTTTGGGTATGATTTTTTAAACCATTTATATTGGAAAGGGAGGGTGTCAGATTACACTTTTATTTTAGTTTAATTATTATTATTTTCTAATAAATGAATAATCAAATCTTGAACATTTTTAAGTTAGGGCCTTTTGTAATGGTTATGATACAGATTCTATCTTAACTATTTTAACTATTTTTCTCCCTTCCTATGGTTATATGGGGTCAAGAAACAGCTTTCTTAATTTAAAATTTGTCCTGCTATTTTTAGGCCCTAATTCATCATTCATTGCATTAAAACAAAAAATCTTAATGAATTTCTTGAATTGGTAAAGATAATCCGCAGAAATGTTAAATAGGTTGAAACAGACAATTTCATAGGTATCAGTTAAAAGTTCTTAAGAAATAGTTAATAAACTTTTAATTTAATTTTGAATGCTGATGATAATAATTACACTAAATTATAAAGGAGAATAGATCCTTATTTTCTTAAAGTGGTTATAGATTTTTTTTCTCTTTTTTTACATTTTTTCTCTCTTTTTTTTTTTTTTTTTTTTTTTTTTTTTTTAAATCAAATATTTTTGTCAACTGGTCTATTTTTTCTAATCTGTAGTCATATATATATTTTCCATTTTTGTTTTTTCTTATATTCTTTCATCCACATCTTGTATGCATGTGAAAATAGTAAGTGAGCACTTATTAGAGTTAAATCATCAGTCCTTTTTTTTTTTTTTTTATTTTTTTAAATAAATTTGACTATCATAGCAAGAACGGCCTGCACGGTATTACCCTCACTCTTCCTACATCCGATCATGTAGCATATCTGAGAGGATAGAGTATAGGGAAATTTGAGTTCATGCTTTTCTCACAGGTGTTAATATGGTCAAGCATTACAGTTAGCAGAATTTGAAATTATTTCATTGGCTCTGTTTTCTGATCCTTTATCTCTGGGGTCATTTTTGCATTCCTAGCATGTACAAAAAATGTGTATATATATATATATATATATATATATATATATATAATATACACACACACGTGTATATAATCTTAACACATATGCCTGCACAGTTTAATTTGTTTTCCCATATCCTTCTTCCTCCTTCCATTTCTGTTAAGTACTAATTTTGATTACTGTTTATCTTTCCCCGCTTGTAACTTAATCGTATGACCTTTTTTCAGCATCAAGATTTTAATGTAAAAGATAATAATATACTGTTACTCAGCTTTATTCTGTTTACCAATGTGTTGTACTTCAAATAACCTCTTATGTCAATTTTAGGATTTTGTAAATATTACTCTTTTTAATTTTAGCTATTTAAAGAAAAACAAATGATTTAAACAAACAAAAAGAAAAAGGAAAACATATTGTGCCTAACAAGATTGCACTTTTAGAAAGAAAAAAAAAAAAAACTTTGGATTATTTGGCCCTCTGGCCAGCTATTATCAATCCTCATTTCAAAAATTCAGGGAAACAAACTTTGGTATGATGACAATAATATCAAGAAATTAACCTATCAAGTGTTTTTGTTTTTAATTTTTAGTACTACATTATGATTATTTAGATTACAGTTGTATGCAACCAAATCTGTGATAAGAATCAGGAATTTCTGTTAAAACAAATTCAACATCTCTTAATAGTTCAATCACAGATTTGTGGCCGTCATAAAACATTGAACTTTAGTTCAAATCTTTGAATGAAAGACATGGTCATTATATTACTGCAAAAGCAACACTCGACTCTCACCAGCATTGTTGGTAAGGGTTCTATAGATTTTAATCTTACTGTTAAGTTTAAGCAACATTTCATGTAGACTTTGAATAAAGTATTGTAAGCAAAATCTTGGGGTAGTGGATTTTCTTTCAAATAAGATGATCCTAAGCTTGGGAAAGAAAACTGTTGAATTAAAGACTAATGATTCTTCATTAAAATAATTAGCTATGTTCTTATAATTGATGGATTGCTAAGATTTTAACAATGTGTCATGAAAATTGAGAAGAAAGTGTCCAATATAATAATATAATATGTTCAATTTTGAAAAAAAAAAAACATTGCTGGATATGTTATTAAGCTTAAGAACAATGAAGATAAGTTATTCATCAGAAAGTTAACTTCTGCTGTGTTATATGTTAATCTTTTTACTGATGTGTTTTTCAATTTTCTAAGGGATCCCACTGACACATTTTCAAGCAAAAACACGAGAGAAAAAAAAAAACTGGTTAAAAAAACATGTTTCTTAAAACTACCTTAATCATTGTAGAATGGGATTATTTCCTGAGCAGGTAAAAAAAAAATATGGGCCAGCAAATGGAATGTAATATGAAATATCTGGGGAGAGACAGAATAGGAGATAAGGATTTCTTAGTTCTGCTTGTGTGCTTTGTTGGACACCAATTTCCTTTTGGGCTTCTTCTGTGGGTTGATTTCTTCTCTATTAGGGCTGGGTGTCTATTCATTTCTTGTTTTAATTAATTTGCAAGATTTGTTGTTTTTATTACTCTTTATTAAAAACAACCTCAGCCCAAATTTTCTTGAGAGCGACATCTCTCACTGACTGTCTGGCCACAACTAATTAAAATTTAATTTCTGTTCACATGCTTCTATTTGTGTGTTTCGGGGGGGGGGTCGAGTTGAGGTTATCACATGCCAATAACACTAATTCATTTTTTTGCTCAACTCCCTCCGATTTTGTTTTAAAAAACTTGGGTCGAGTGAGAAAAAAAAAACCCAAAATGATACAACTGCTTTAACAGCCCATTAGAGAACAGTGCTCTCTCTTTCTCTTTTCTCTTCAAAGTTTTTTGTTTTTTTTAAGATAATTTCTATTTAAAATTTTTATTTATTTTTATTTTCATGTTTTTATTTTTTTATTTTTTTAGTTCAATATTTTGTATTATGATGATAATAATCTGTTGTTTGATTGGAAAGCTGTTTCTTGGTCTCTGGTGTGTGTGAATGTTGTATGTTCTGCTGCTACTCAACTTTCTGTTGTGAAATGTTCATGTCTCTTTACTCTCAGCTGCATAATGCTGGTAATGCTGGTCACTAGGAACATAATCATTAGGTTGCTATGTGGACCGACCTAATGAGCAAATTTCTTTACAGTATTCGGTGATGAAAATTTCCAGTTACAATTAAACCACGCCAATGGATTCCTGCAGAAATTTAAAAGATTGGATTTTCACAACAGCTCAGGAAGTATGTAAAGTTTATGCAGCCTTAATTCATTCTTCCTCAAATATCGGACCAACTCTGCCCAAGCCAAGGATTCGGTTATATTTAGGTTTGAATACAGACTACCATATTTAATTTAAATGTTTTTTAAAAAAATTTTTAAATTTTTAATTAAAAAATTTTTTTTTTTTTTTTATAGATTGGGTTGGATGTGAAGGTTTAGGGGTTTTAGTTATAATGTTGCAATCCCTTCACTGCTTTGTCCTTCCCAGATAAAGTACTTCCCTTATTTTTATCATTTAAAATTTTTTTAATTAAAATCTGCTTTTATAAGTAAATAAGCAAGACCTAACAAATAACTTTCAAGTTGATAGATACTTAAAAACATTAAAGAAAAAAAAAAAAAGAAGCCCAACTAAATTTGGTCATTGTAGTTATGTCATCTTTTAGACATTACTTGGCTCAGCTAATTCATAGTCAGTCATTTCATCAAATTTACTCATTAATTTTCTCAACTTGATTAATTCTCAGCCGATATTAAAGGTTTATTGTTTATTCTTTTGTTTCTCAGAAATAATAATGATAATAATAATGGCAAATATACCTAGTACCTAGGTAGATTAAATTCTCAGGCTTTAAAACTTTTTTATTTTCTAAAAATACTTGTTAGAAAATTGTCTCTTATTCTTTCATGGGTCATCTTCAAAAGAGGCTGCTATTTATAATCGTTCCCTACCAATTTTGGTCATTTTTAGCTCTTTATTCAAAGGCTGAATTATTTGCCATTCGAGCTTCTGTTTCATTCTTACTTAAGTTTTATTTTCGGTTAGATCTTTTTTTGAATGTTTCTAATAATTGGGTCAGTTTTTGTGTTCTAATAAGGCTGTAATATTTGCTGAGATCAGTATTAAAAAGATATAACTTTCATTTTCCTGTTTTAAAATGTAAGTAACACTGATGACCATAAAGTCAGTCTTGATACACAGTTCATGGGAACAATCAGTATTGATATGTGACTATATTATAAGAGATAGGTAGGATTCTTTTTTGGATATTGGTAGGAAAACCAATCCTCACCCCGCCAAATCCTCAGATTTGTGGGTGGTCATGTAAAGAACCAAATCATTAAGTAGTAGTGGTGGTTGTAGTAGTAGGATTTATTTGTTAGTATTTGGTGTCCGAGAAAATTTTGTATATCCATTCAAACTTTTGGCACATCTAACTGCCTCTTTCAACCTTCACTTTCTTGGACAAGAATTTCAGATCGAACAATTCGCTTCCTTCTGATTTGTTATGCAACATATTAATGTTTTCTTAGCAGATCCAAGACAAGCAATTGTTGTCTCTCAACTTGTTTGCTTACAAGATTATTTCTTATTTTCTTTTACTGTTATTTTTATGCAAGGCTCTTCTTTTTTTTAAAAAAATTCTAAATACTCATTATCTGAATTATCAAATTGTCTTATCTTGTATACTTTCACTTGTCTTTCTCTCTCTCTCTCTCCTATTCCACTTCATTTTTAGACATCCCTTTCCTCCATTTTTCCATTACTAGTTAGTATTACTTTAACTACTAATACTATTACTACTACTACTACTGCAACCACCACTACCAATTGGCTAACAAGTTAGTATTTAACTAGTGCCTGTAGTTGGGGACTTTTATTGTTGTTTAACTTTATGAGAAAACTGGCTGCCGCAGTGAAGTAAACAGTTTGAAGAGGAGGCATTCCTTCCTGGAGAGGATATAATCGTGTCATGTGCTACAGCTGTGTACCTACCTACTGTTGGGTATGTAGAAAGATACTTTTCTATCAATGACGTCACATTGTCTGTCATTTCTCCGTGCCATTTGTTTAAAACATTGTACTTTAGATTATTTATGTGTATGTGTATATATATATATGTGCACACATGCGCACAATATACCTAAATGTGTGTGTGTGTATTTACATATATGTGCATATACATCTTTTTGTGTGTGCGTGTGTATATATATGTATATACACACATACACGCATATATACATACTGCCCTCCCAAGTGAAAGGCTGGGCCTTTGATATATATATATATATATCTATATATCCTTGTGTTAAAAAAAGTTGAAGAAAAATTTTAAATCATGTACAGAAATCACTAATTAAATTTTTTTTTCTTTTTAATTAAAAAAATTTAAAACCCTATTTATTCTAAATAATTTCCTCAAATTCTAATCTTTGATTTTTTTTTAAATAATTAAAGAAATTCAACTGGTATGTATGTTTTTCTTTTTTATTATTTTCATGTAATTTTTTTTTTTTAATTCTTTTGTCTTTCTTTTTTCCACTTTTCTCAATGATTCTTTATAAAAATTTAAAATGTTCAATTCTCTGCTTTTTTGATGAAAACTTAACACAAGGTTGTTAAATTAATATTACAACTATTTGTTATTATTATTCAGAATTTATTTTATTTATTTAAAAAAAATTTTTTTTTTTTTACACATAACATTGCCAAAAATGAATTCATTTCCATTTAATTCCGTCATGTTAGTTGAAAAAAAAAAAAATATTTGCCAAAAAAAAAAGTTAAACAATTTTTATTTTTTTTTTAAAACTTGAATTTGATTTTCTGAATATAGTGAGAATTTTGAATTTCAAGAGCTATGATATGCCAACATGCACCTCGGTAATATGTGACAGTGTCTCTCTTCTGCCTTTTTCCACCATGTGGTGGTAGTGGTGGTGGCCAATGGTGGTGGTGGTGGTGGCGGCGGCGGAGGGTGTAGTGGTTGTGGAACTGCCACTGGTACTACTGCTGTCGCTGCTGCTACTGCTACTACTTCTGCAGTCTTGTCGGAGTGTCATTGTTATCATCCCTTGATTTTTTGAAAACTTTTTTTGAAAGAAAGAAGGAAAAAAAAAAAGTTTTTTTTTTTTTTTTAAATTTCAATCCTTGCTGCTGCTGCTGTCACCATATATTTGTTTGTTTTGTTGTTGTTTGTTTTTTTTTTTATCCACAGCTCACCTCCTCTCCTCCTTTCCCAATCTCTTACTATCTTAAACTCTGTTTCATCACCATATGAACACTGTCACCTGTCTTTGTAGGAAGAGGAGCGGAAAAAGCGAGAAGACCTTGAGCGCATAATGGAGGAAAATAATAAAAAGATTGAAGAGGCCCATCGAAAATTAGTAAGTGTATTTTATATATATATATATATATATATATATATTTTTTTTTTTCTTTTTTTTTCCTATTTATAAATTAGAAACCCATACGAAAAGAAACAACTTGAAATATTTTATAATATTAGTATCATGATAATGAATAATAATGAAAATAATAATGAAAATGGAATCCTGTTTTTCCTATAATGCTTAAATTCATCTTGGCAAAAGGGGAGACAACTCTGCTGTTGCTTGAAATAGTTTGGAGAGGTCGAATAATAAAGTAAATAGTGGAAATCCTTGGGATCTAAGTATACAAAAAGAAACAACTTGCAATATTTTATAATATTAGTGTCACAGAGTACCTAAATAATGAGAATGGAATCATCCTATAAATAATGTCTGACAAAAACCTCGGAAACAAGATCTCATGGGATTTGTTTATTCAACCTAGCAATTGCTAATTACTCTGTTCACCTTGTATCTTTGCTTAGTAAACCTTTATTCCCTATCTTTCATACTCTTATTTCTTCCTATTATTTCTCTGTTAACTCGAGTTACAACAATTAGCATCTTAGAAGTTGAAATTTGAAAAGTCACTTTGTGAAAATTATAAAATATCACAACAAATTTTAAGAAATTCAAATCTTTAAATTATAATAATAACTACCTGAAGTACCTGTGTTAGGTAAGAGGTCAAGGTTTGGACTACAGGTGGTTATTTTTATAATTCACTTGAAACAATGTTACCTGAGTAGAGGGTAGGATAATAAAAAGTTAGTCTCACAGATCCTTTGATTGTTTTGGTCTTATATAATTGATTTATGTTTTAATCACAACCTCAACCAATGACTTTCCCTTTTCTTACTATTCAAATCCTAATTTTTAAATATCTTTCCAGATATGAATTAAATCTTCATTATTTTTGCACAAAAAGCAAGCTCTGGTGATAGTGAATGTGTGTATGTATATATATATATATATATATATATATATATATACATTGTCATTAATTGTTTTATTTTCATAGTTTCCTCCGGACATACATGCATACACACAACTGCACTTTATATATATATATATATATATATTATATATATATATATATATATATATATATATATATATATATATATATATATAGATAGATGTTGTTGGAAGATGTGACATATTAAATGGTAATACAGAAAATGAACTTGTGAAATGGGTTTAGTTTGAATTAACTCACAAATGATTGGTATTAAATCTTGAATCAATAAAGATTATGTAATTCAGTTTATATTAAATCCAGAAACTGTAAAGTTCCAAATAACTATGTCCTAATAATAAATATGACATTGGTAGAAAATTCTTTCCTTGTGGGGAAATGTCACATTAAATAACATACATAAGATAGACTCTTTATAGTAATTAGAAGATTCATTTTTTTCCTCAGAATGCAATGTTGCTTATTTATTTCAGACAGGAACTTGTTTATGGTTTATACCAAGACAAAAATCTAACAATGCTTTTTATTGCCAACTTCTTAGCAAAAATTCACCTTATTTATTGAATGACCCTGGTATTAAACTGTAATTTAGAAAGTAAACTTTTGAAAATGTTTTTTTGTTCCAGTTAACGCACAAATTATAAATATTAAGTCTCAAGTCAATAAAAGGTTTCATCATTAAATCCAGAAAGGGAAAAGTTTCAAATAGGTAAATCCAACATTGGCAAGATGTCCCTTGCCTTATATGAGTGATCACATTAAATAACTTACATAAGATAGACTGTTTATAGCATTTTGAAGATTCATTTTTCCCAGAATGCAACATTGATAGTTATTTATTTCAGACAGGAAATTGTTTATGGCTTATACCAAGACAATAAGCCAAAAGTTATCAATTAAAAATTTATATGGAAAGTTTTACAACTTGTAATTGCTATAAAAGATGATCATAAAAAACAATCCTAGGTGAACCTGTGGCCTGCAACGTTTTCTTATTGACCTGCCTAATCTCACTTCTATTTTAAAAAACAAGAAACGTTCATAATTTTTTTTTCTAGGGAAAGATTTTTTTTTTTTTTTTTTTCAAATGAATAAATTAGAAACCAATCTTATTACTTTTATGTACATTTTCATTATACATCTTTATATTAATGTTACCTTTCAATTTTAAAGTAACAAATTAAATTAATTATCAGATTGTTAAATATGCACCTATAATAAAAGATTATGTTTAAGAAATTAGATTTTAGTTATACTAGCAAATATATGCACCCTCCGGGTGCAAGTATTTTAGTTAAATTTTATAATAAAATATGATATTAAATTAGAAAGGCTAATGAAACTGAATAAGAATGTAGATAAAAAGATTTTGAACAGAGGGGGTATGATTGAAAAATAGAACAACTAACACTTCCATCATTTTCCGTTACTCCTGTCTTTCATTGGTAAATTTTCCTAATTTAAACTGTTTAGTTAAAATAGGAAGTAAAGAATAATATTACAGTTATTTCTTCTTGTTAAGGGATTTCTTTTAAGATTTATTGAAGAGATTTTTGCTCATATTCAATAACATAAAACCAATCAAATAGTAATCAATAATACTAAGCATATATTTATTAAAATCAAATTCTTAATATCAATATGCAAATTAGCCTTCCCATTCACACTGTAAACTGCTATTTTGTTGTATATATAAATACAATTGCATGTTATTAGAATGTAGAGAAGGTCAACAGTATTAATAATGTGAACCAATTTTATTAATAACTTGAGGTTTAGATAAAAAATAAAGATTAAGAATGTGATGTCAATAACTAAGGGAATTGTGACTTGAGTAGTAATATAGTTTCGGTTACAGACAGATAAACACACAATCTCCATTATAATAAGATATTGATTTATAAGTCAGTGCAGTAAACTTTTTTCTCCTTTTTATTGTGGAATAATGATTAACAAACTAAAAAAAAATCCTTAATTTGAAAAAAACCCCAAAAAAACAAACTTAATTTAGTTAATCTAATTTAATGATTGAATCAAGTATGACACTGAATAATTATATTGAAAAGCAACTGAAATTTAGATTAAAAAATACATGTAAAAAAAATATAATTGATTATGCTTCATCTAATAGGTTTAAATAACTTGAGATGATTACTACCAGCCGTAAAATAAACAGAATTTAGATTAAAGAAATATCAGAAGAAAATTAATGTTTTGGAAGTTAGTGCCAAATCATTTCAATAAATAGGTATGTCCAAAATTTCAGCTGCCCGCCTCCCTCCGGAATTAAAATTCAACAAAACTCTGGGGGGAAAAGAAAAAAAAAATTAATGAAACTTAACATAGTTTTGCTATATCTAGAAGAGGAAGGATATAAAAAAATCCTGTGTAAAAATTATTTGTTTTACAGTCTTTAGAATGGTAGAATTTTATAAATTAAAATTAGTATCTATCTAAATGGTGCATTTTTGCCATTTTTTTTTCCCCTTGAAGATATGCTCTTTTAATGTGATTTAGTTCATTGTCGTAATTAAGAAATTCATAGAAAATCTTTATATGTAATTTTAGGCTATTTCAAGGTGAGGAAGTGACAATTTAGAATTTTTTTCATAAAAGAAAGAGGAGGTGCTGTCATACCAAAATTTTGGCCATACCTATCAATAAGGAATAGAATAAATTGAAAAAAAAAAAAAAAAAAAAAAAGAAAAGTCTTAGTGGGTATCCCATACTTGTGACCTTGTGCCCGACTAAGCTTAATGAATATTGTATTTTCCTGATTGAAAATAACTTAAAATTTTCTCCATTTATAAAGTTGCTTTTCTTTGAGTATATTTTTGGTATTGTTGTTGGTTGGTCTGTTGATAGAATGAAAGTCCCCATCGTAAAATATTAGCCAATTATATCGTTTTTAACCCAAAGATGCTTCCATCAAATTAACTTACTTTTTAGTTGTAAACTTTATTTCATTTTTATTGAATACAAGGTAAACAATTATTTACTTAGAAAATACAGTGATTTATTTTAGTCCATTTTATTACAGTTTAATTTAATAATTTATTCTAATTTCCGTTGGTAAGAGTATCAGCCTAGGAACCACAAGGTTCTGGGTTTGATACCGGCACTTGCTAACTGTGTGCAGGAGTAGCACAACTTAGATCTATGCAGTAAAGTGGGGAGTTGATGGTAGGTGTGACACTCTACCTCAGCATTTTATTGCGGTGTTACAGTAACTGAATACAAAAATTAGATCTGTAATATAGATTATGACGATGGATCTGTAAGTCTATAGGCCGACAGTTAAATTGTGATGAAAAGTTTCCCCAAATTCCCTCTTAACTTCTTTTTCTGACCATTATCCCTGAATTCATCCCATTCAATATTATGCCATTGCTGTTCTTCATCTGATTAGACAGTTTGTTCCAAAAATATATTACTCTATTAGCAAAAAATTGTCCGGTTTAGCTCAGTCGGTAGAGCGTTAGCCTAGAAATCCCAAGGTTCTGGTTTCGATACTGGCCCTCGCCAACTCAATGTATGAGTAGCACAGGGATCTGTGCGGTAAAGTGAGGAGCTGATGGTAGATGTGGCACCCACCTCAGATGCTACAATAATCTCCTTGGTCTAGTGCTAATGAAAAGGGTATAGACTCCCTCGCTGCCTGGCTGATACCGACATTAGGTCGCCCTGCTGACTTATTAGCAAAAAATCCAATTAGTTAATGCTTAGTTTTTGAAATCAAAAATAGATCTGAACAAACTTAGATATGAAGAGAATGCAATAGAATGATAGGTAGGTATAAACAGAATGAGATGGATAGGAACAGACTAAAAAATAAAGTTGACTTTTTCAAGGACTTCTTCTAACTTGCACCCCCCACCCCCCAAAAAAAGACTTGATTCTTAAGTGTGTGTGTTAGTGTTCATGTCTTAATGGTTAGCTTCCTAGGAAAACGGCTGAAAAAAAAAAAAAAAAAAAAGGTCAGATCCTGGACAAGGCTGTTTGTATTTGAATTTCTGCTAATGCCCTTGGGGAAAAAAAATGGTATGAATCCTCTTTTTTTTTTTTTCCTCCTTGGCTCTGAGTAAATAATAGAACAGATTGGATTCTTCATCCTCAATAAGGTAATTAATGTAGAAGAAGGAACAATTCTGAATTCCAAAACCTAAGGAATTTTGTTAAGAGAATCTGTATTACACTGATGCACCATTGTTCTCTTAGCAGTTCATATGTGACTGATTCTATATAAATTTTCACTACTATAAACAAATCACCTGTATAGACAGTTTAGAAGTTCACATCTTTAACTGTGAACTTTTGGACATTCAAAAATTATCCTTGTTTACAAAGCTGAAACTAGAACACACACTCACACATGTGTTGAAATAATAAGAGGGCTAGTAAAAACTATATATGCAAAAATGTAATATATATATATATATATATTATATATATATATATATAATGTTAGGATAGTATTATCCTAACTTAAATCTACATATGGTCTATAACTGATATTGATCACTCTTTAATTTATAATGCAGTTTGCTATGATTAAAACTCTCTATTATTCTAGTACTATAAAAACCTATTGTTAAATTGCACAAATTTTAAAAGTAACTATATAATTACATATGTATATTTTGATACCATTGACTATTCTCACATAAGTTCATATTCATGACAAATGAAAGAATTTCACTTAATGATTTCTAGATGAAATGATGTTTGTATATATTAAACACTTATGAAAATTGCTTTTTCCTCTTTCCATCAGTTCAATGCTGATATATTGATACTATTTATTATGAATAATAATCATTATTCAGTCAAAGAGATTGTTATTTTAGATAAACTCTCTGATATTTATATTGTATAATGATATCTGTTATGATGATATCTAATGTTGGCACTATATTTTTGACCATTGTGGATTAATATTCTTCTACATAGATAATATAATTAACACTTGCAAATCTCATACAAAATGATGGACATCATCTTTAATATTAAAAATATTAGAAAATTAAAAGAAAAAAAAATTAAACTAAGCAAATTGAGAAAAAAGAAAAAAACGTATTTGCAATAAATATATACTATTGGTAAGAGTAATACTTTTTTTACAATCTCATCTATGAAAGGAGCCGTTCTTAGATATGTAAAAAAAAAAAAAAAAAAAAAAAAAGCAAAAAAAAAGAAAGCATAATGTGACATGTGTATTACAAATAAGCAGGTACTGGCTTATAGGGCTCTATACATGTTGATTAAAGGGAATAAACTCCTATTTATTTCTGTAAGAATTTTTTTAAAGTCTCCATTTTCAATTTTATGCATTTTTCTTTTAATTCAAAACAAATTAAGTCATTGATTACAATTTTCACATAGAAGAAGTTTTAGCTAATAAAAAGATTTATATGAGATTTTGATTACCCCCCCCTACCCCCCCCCCCAAAAAAAAACGAAAGATACATAGTATTCATTTTATTAACAGTTTTAACATCAACATTTTTTTTTTTTGAATACCTGAATATAGATTGTAATAATGTTGCAGAGATGCTGATAGGTATGCATTCTGCATCCCTGATGTATAAAAATCAAAAAAGACGCAGTGAAATCATATCCATGCGTCCCAGTGTTTTTCTTTTTTCTTCCCCCACAACCTCAAGCTAACTGTAAATACATTTCAATATTTTCTTAGAAATGAAGTACACAGGATAGGTTACAAGGTAGGAGTTAGATGGCTTTAGTTATTTCCCCATATAAATAAAAACCCTACAATTTATTAAGAAACCTTAGTAGGTCCCCATCAAATTTCCTGGGGACTCCTTGAAAGCAAATATGTGCATCCCAGGATGCAGTAAATCAAAAATCTATCAGCATCACTGATGTTAGGGAAATTTAATTATTGCCAACAATTTTTTTGTTTGTGTAATTTCTCTAAATGTTGCTTAAATGTTTTCTTTCAAAACAAGTAAACTGGATAAATTTTTTATTTTATTCGATACAAACTGAATAAAAAGTTGAACAAATGTTAAATTCAACTGCTATAAATTCTCAGTGAATCATAGGAAGTGGACTCTGACATCTGAGTTCAAATCCTGAATTGGCTGTATTATACATAGTGCTAATACCTTGGGGGGAAAGGTATGAATCTACATCTAACTATTTTACATACCCTAACATT
Source organism: Doryteuthis pealeii (assembly GCA_023376005.1). NCBI lineage: Eukaryota > Metazoa > Mollusca > Cephalopoda > Myopsida > Loliginidae > Doryteuthis > Doryteuthis pealeii. Next base: position 100,779,458 of record CM042153.1, read on the forward strand.
TTACACATCCTATCTCTGGGTTAATATATAGGGCAGACTGGACTATTTAACCTTGGTATAGCAACCAGTCTAGGAGAAGGAAAACTCTAAATTCAAACTTATTGTAGACCTAGAAAAGAATGGCTATTCCTGCCTCCATGACCAAAACCAATTTACGGGACCAGTGAGAGAGAAAAAAATAGTATAAAATAATATAATGATTCCAAATATAGTACAATGATGTGTCAGAAATTGTGCTAGGTCTGAAGATCTATTCATATTAATTTGGGTCAAGACCAAAGCAGGAAATGGTGTGAAAACAGATTTAAAACTTATGAAAAACAAATATTTTCAGCTGGTATCTTTGTATAAAATGCGACCTGTCACTGTATTGGAAATCAGTCTCATTTTCTATAGAGAAAATATATCAAAATAGTAGAATCTAAGGCTTTTAACATGTGGAACACACTAATATGGAAACATTGATATTGACTTTTGTTAAATGTCTAACAAAATTGATATATACATTCATTTTATGAAGAATAGTGGGAAATGATGAAAGGTTCTGTATGTCCAACGACCGAGCGCATGTCTTTTTATAAATGAAAATTGGTGGAGACCAACAAAAGACCAAAGTTTACTAAAATCCACACCCTATTTTTGTCTGAGAAGGTGTTAAAATTTTCATAAGAAAAGCTACATAAAAATATAAGGGTATAAATCCATCATATATTAAAAGATTGAAAAATGTTTAAAAAAATAAAACTGATTAATAAAAATGATAAAAAACAAAGAAAATACAATAATAAAAATGCCCAACTTAAAATCAAAATATAAAGAATAAAAGATAATAAAACAAATAAATAAAAAATAATTTTTATTAATTTCTATATAAATATAACATATCTATAACATATAACATTATTTATAACATATAATAAATAATAATATATAAATATAACATTTATTTTTAACTATTTAAATCCCAGGCAACAACAGTTAGCTCTGTTAGTAATCAGGAAAAATCTGAATTAATTTTTCTGATGTTAAAATTTATTTTCTTTTTGGCCCTATTGTTGTTATTGTATATAATAGTGGGCTGAAAAGTTCATATGAAGATAAAGTCATATCTGTTGTTGATGACTTTTTGACCAATGGGATCCAAGCACTGCAACATCAATGGAAGACTGCAAGCGAGATTATGGTGAAAATTACTCCCCCCCCCAAAAAAAAAGTTTCCTGGGTAAGAAACTAAACTGCATCTAATGGTGAGGCTCCAGTTCTCGGGAGTGTGGCATACCCCTTCATATAGATTACTCCCAGGTCCACTCTGACCTGGAATGGTAGTTTTCCATGAGATTATCTTGGTCAGCTTATGAAATTTTCAGCCGACCTTTGGATATTTCTTATTTATGACATTCCTTGTTTCATGTGAGTCTCTTTTAACCTGGCAAGCTCTCTAGAAAAGGAAGCCCTGTTGGTGGGGCTTAGAATATGCCGATTGTATCCTCTGCAGAAAAAAAAAGAAGTAAGAACTAAATGCAAAAAACTAAAGTGCATCTGATGGTGAGGCTCCAGTTCTCGGGAGTGTGGAATACTCCTTCATATAGATTACTCTCAGGTCCACTCTGACCTGGAATGGTAGTACCTGTTGGGGTCCTACTTATGGGTAAAATAGATTTATTTGAAAATTATTTATATTAGATAGGAGTGTTCACAAAAAATAAAAAACTTAAAAAAAAACTACACAAAAAATGTAAATATGAAAAAAGATTGAATGCGATTTCCTAGCCTCTTGGCATAAAATAATCCTAGAAGGGTTGATATTTCATTAAAATCACTCAATCAAAGAGAGGAGATGGTTGTTTAATTTTCATTGGATCATCATTCTTTCTTTCTAAACTTGGTTTAAATTGTAAAAATGATGTCAGTGTTGCAACAAAAATAAAATGAAAAGAAAAATTAGACAAAAATAATGAATGACAATGCTTCAAAATGTGGATAGATTAAAAGACTATTAAATTATTACGACCATAAAATTTGACAAAAACCATGTATGACATGTGGAACACTGGGCAGCTATTTTGACCTTATTTGGTCTCTTCAGCAGTGTTTATCACAATCTCTGTCATTTGAGATCAAACCAGCAACCACAGAATGCAGAACCAAAACTCTACCTCTGTTCCGCCAGCCTATACCACACATGGGAATGGCCAAATCATGGTAATTGTGTGCTGCTGCATAACCTTAATTTGTCTTGGAGCTCATCATGTAGCATTCGAGAGGACAAGGTCACTTCTATGGCCACGTTTTCCCAAGTTCGCATCCATGTGACCAAACCTCATTGGCAATGAATTATAGAATGTGTAGATAGAGGAATTAAGTATAATTATTTAAATTGAATTAACACAAACACAAAATTTGGCAAATCACGTATGACATCCAGAACACTGGACAGCTGTTTCAACCTTATTTGATCTCCGCAGCATATACTATTTCATGGAATAATGTTTATCATTTGATCTTAACTTTCTACATTTTACATTCTGTGATCTCAGTTGTTGAAATTAAGACTTGATCATTTTCAGTTTTATAATCTATTGGTTGCATACAAAAGTTTTCATTATATTATCTATTTATTTTAATGATTCTCTAGTTTTCCTAAAAATGGGTGGTAAGAAAGAGTATTGAGAACTTTTTCATACACCTAATATAAATTTAGTAATCTTATTTGCTAATTAACTGTGAAATGTTTTTTTCTTCTTTTTTTTCCCCTTACAATTCAAATTGTACAGTTGCTACAAACGTATCTGTTGTATCATTGAGGTAAAATGACACACAGAGGAAATTGAATGCTTAATATATTTATTCGGCATCAGTACCTGGTACTAATGGATACATACAAAAAACAGAACAATAAAGTTACAAAACAATTAACAAGACAACTTACAAGAAATAGAGGAGGGTCAAATGCGATATAGCCAAATGCAGTAAGATCAGTCCGAATTTTAATCAGCTTATTAATCAACTGTTGAAGTCCTTAATCGTAGACCTATTTAAGGTTATGAGCCAGGCCATCTGGGAGAGTGCTGAAGGGGTGCTAGCTACTCTATAACACTATCTCTTAGTTTATTTATTGTATTTCTGTTGATATTTATCCAACCTATTCACCACAGATAGGATGTGACGCAAGGTTGCAAGTATGGGGCATCATGCAGGGATCAAATTCACTGTGCAGTAGTAATGGATATATGAGAGTAGCTTGCTAACCATTATACCACAATTATTATTGTATTTCTGTAGTACCCTACAGATAAGCTACATTAATTTTATTGATTTAAATTTATTGCTGGGGGTTGGGTGGTGCATTTAAAAAAAAAAAAATGCAAATCATAAGTAGTTGTTTTTTTTTTTTTGTTTTACGGCATATCAACCCTTTTTGGGTCATTTAATGCCGAATCAAGCCATTTTGACAAACAAAGGACTTAGGTTGCTTACGGTACCTTTGCTTGCTTAAGTGGTCACCCAATTAAGTATTGAACAGACTCATTGCTACTTAACTTTGGTAATCTAGTGGGAACTGGTGCTTTCAGTGTGTCTTTACCGTAATAACATAATATTAGTATGAACTCTTTTGAAAAAGATGTGAAGTACTGTTTGATTCTTGTTGATTTGTTCTAGTTTAAATGAGTATAATTACTGATAATTATGTACAAGGGCCAGTTTAGCTCAGGTGGTAGAGCATCTGCCTTGGAACGGCAAGGTTCTGTGTTCAATACCAGCTCTCGCCAACTCAGCGCATGAGTGGCACAGTTTGGATCTATGCGGTAAAGTGGAGACCTGATGGTAGGTGTGGCGCTTCACCTCAGACACAATCTCCCTGGTCTAGTGCTAGTGATAGACTCTTGCTGTCCACCTGATGCCAACAATAGGCCATTCCACCAACTAAAGTTGAGTGAATCAATGATTGTTTTCTAAAGGCTTTTTTCCTGTTTAGTGTCTCAAAATTTATGCTAAAATATTTTTTTCTTTTTAGGATTGAGTTATGTGTGTAAAAAATTCTATTTTAATTGGTTCTAATTAGTTGTAATTTGCAATTAAGTCAAAAACTGACTCGTCTCTTACTTCACATTCTGCCTGTCACCCCCCCCTCTCTATGTATATCTTGATTACCTCTTCAATATATATGTTAGAGAGAGATTGGAGTGTTATGAAATCTATTTGTTTAAGTTTCATAAGCAGCTACCCTGCCAACATCTTGGTTCTTAATAACTTTAAATCAGGTCAAATGTTCCCTTTCTTAGAAATCTTACAAAATGGTTTGATTTTTTTTTTTTTTTTTTTTTTAATTCTCTGGTTTTATTTATTTATTTAAAAAAATTTAAAATCGCTTTGCAAACTCACTTTTCCCTAATTCCAATTATTTGCCCAGAGCTCAATGGGTGGCCTAATGGGTCACGTTTGGTCTAGTATGTATTTATAAGTCATGGTCACGAGAACTTTGGTTTATGGAATTAAGTTTTGAAAGCAAATTATGATTGTAATCAAATTTTGGCATTAAATAACCCATAAAAAGTTGATATGCTGTTAAACAAATAAACCAAACCAAACCTTAATTTATGGTCACAATCATTAATCTCTAAAATCAAGGGTTGCTCCTCATCTCTCTCAATAAGCTTGAATTTCAACCTTATGAAATGATTACATGTGTTGGTTTCCTCCCACACGCGCATGTGTGCATAATTTTTTGCCATAAAATTAGCTCTTCAAAACTTTGACCTATATGAGAGTAATGTAAGGAACAATGTTGATAGACTTGATTTTTGTGTCCTCTAATCCAAGCATTTCAAACTGTGTAGCCCCTTAGGGATGCATGGATTACACATGTATGTCATGAGGACAGCATATGACAACTAAGTCTTTAAATCCTTCTTGTACATTAACAGAACAAAGTGATGATTGCTATCATTAATTTCTTTATTATCAACTAAAATACTATAAACCAGGCATGTCAAACTGTGTAGCCCCTTAGGGATGCATGGATTACACATGTATGTCATGAGGACAGCACATAACAACTAAGTCTTTAAATCCTTCTTGTACATTAACAGAACAAAGTGATGATTGCTATCATTAATTTATTTATTATCAACTAAAAGACATTGTATACAGATCTAAAAAAAAACATCTTTTATTAAAAAGAAAGAAAAAAAGAAAATTACTGAGATGTTGAAAGACCTGAAATCACCCAATGAACCAGTAATAACATAATTGATGATGCCACCCAGCACTGTTTAATAGTACAGGTGTATCTCAAACATTGCCTGACTTTGAAAAAGTGCTTACCATGTCTCTGATGTATAGGTTGACCTTTGATTTATGGTTGTGACATCATTAATTTAATAAAACTAAGGATTGCTTCTTGTCCTGTCCCCATTATATTTAAATTTCAAGCTTACAAAAATTATGTATAGATCAACCTTTGCTTCAAAATTTGTACTTTGCATGAATAAATATATATGGTTTATTATTGTTATACGATTTTTATTTTTTGCTATTTTCTGTATGTTTATTTTGATATTCTTACGTTTTTGAATTCATGTTCTGCACCATGTCTATTTTTTTAGTATCATTTGAAATATGAAAGTCTCATATTGTAAAGAGGATTTTCCTATTCTATCAAACCAAGAAAGTGTGTGTGTGTGTGTGTGTGTGTGTTTGTATGTAATATATATATATATATATATACAAAGTAAAGAAATAACAAAAGACTTAGAGGATTAGCATTATAGTCTATTTCAGGGAGCTTAGACAAAGTGTCTAACTCTGCCGACTCATCAGATGCGAATATACATATATATATATATATATATATATATATATTTTTTTTTTTTTTTTTTTTTTTAGCAAATATTTTAAGAGATTTTATTTTCAAAATATCTTTTATTTGATTATTTTAAAGTATTGAAAAAGGCAATGAAACTTGTCCTATGTATCATAATTACTTAATCGCAGATTTCTTATTTGTCCAATTTTATTTCACCCAATTTTAAAAATGAAACATTCCAAATGGTTGAGCGTTGCTTAAATGCCCAACATAAAATTAAAATGGATTGAGAAAAAAAATTGACATGTTTGTTTTATTTCTAATATTGAAATTGTGAATTATGAAATATATTTTGGTAAATATGATCTCCTGTTGTACCAGCCTCCTGCTTTAATTTACACTATGTTTTTAGTGGGCCAGCGTTTCAGGTCCAACTTAGATATTTTCAGAGTCGTGTTTTTGTGACTTTTATGTTGGCAAATTAATATAGATATTTTAAATGCGGACCATATGATCCGTTTTTTTTGTTAGGGGTTAGGGTTATAATTTAAAAAAAAAAAAAAATCTACAAATCATCTGTTAAAATAACCGGATATTGACTGTGTAAATGAAAAACATGTCCTTTCTTAATCAAGATCAAAAAGGGGTGCCTTAAGGTCATGTGGTCCTTAAATGCTTCCGCCCAGATTTTTATTGCCAAATCAATGTAAGTATTTTACAACCCATAGCTCTGTCGTCATGATGACCCTTCCTTGGGGAAGAGTGTACTGAACAAAACAAATGCCGCAGTATCTCTTTGTAGACATGCTGGTTGATCATCTGACCCTGTGGCAAGAACTTGCAGCGGACAATGTCCCTCACATCGAAGAATGCAATCAACTTGGAACTTTTCTGACATACCTTGTATATGAGACTAGCTTAAAAGCGACCTTATCAAGTGGCAATTAAACTATCTCCTGCAGAGAGAGAGCTATTGATTTGGCCTTTGGTCCAACGTTGAAGCTTAATGCATTGAGTACATATTAAATTTAAATTATTTAAAATAATTCTGCTGCTGCTGCCACCACTTAATTTAGAGACAATTTAATGTACGTATATTCTTACTTTCCATACAAACAATTGTTTCTTTTTCATGGGTGACTTTTGATGGATATCACAATTAATTTTGATTATTCCCTAATTTATTTCTGAATTTTAAAAATTGATATCATCCTAAAATTTCTTGAAAAAAATTGCTGAAAACAATCGCAGTAATTAAAATTTGGGAATCCAAAATTTCATGATTGTGGGTCTGGATTAGGCCCGGAATGTTCTTAATTTGCTCGCAGAGTTGACCTGATTCCAAAATAGTATGACGTGTTGAGCTATAGCCTCTAGGAATAAAGTTGAAAAAATGGGATGCACTGACATTAACGTTTATTATTAGAGATGATATATATCTATTAATAATGGAAATTCGGTCTCTATTTGTCAGTAACCAAAACTACGTCAATGCTTACCAAAATTACCAGACCATAGAATAAAGAACAATTAATATTTATGAAATAAATAAAAGTTGTTCTTATAATATGACTTTGAATCCTTTCCATTTATAATAAATAAACTATATATTATTTAAATAAATAAACTTATAAACTATTAAAATTAATTAATTGTATTACTTTAAATAGAAAAAAATTATTTGCAAAATTTGTAATCAATTTTAAAAGTTATTTCTTATTCTCGCCCCCTTTTTTCAGTTACAAGAAGTTAACAGATAAATACTTACAATTTTGTGTAAAATTTATGTGTAAAATATTCAAAATAAATATTTAATTAATAATTAATAGATACTCACAACATCTTATTTGAGGGGGACGGAACTAAGTTTCCATTTCAAATTGTTTTAATTTTTTTTTTACTCCTTTAATAGATTTGATGATTTTACTTACTTAATAATAATAAAAACCCTTTGACATTGAATTTTTAACTTCCATCCCACTCTTGCAATATTCATCAAAAATAAACTTTTATACTGCCTGGAGGACTTTTTTTTTTTTTTTTTTTTGCTAGTATATATATAAAAAGAAAAGACAAAGTATTAATTTTATTGTTGTTGTTGGCACCTTTCCGTTCACTAAGGACGATGGAGTAGTGTCCAAAAAAATGAATAAATTATTCCTGGTGCATAGACTGCACACAATCTGTGATGCTTTCTGGGGCTGCTGTTTTCCCTCTCTCTTTGCTGTCGGGGCTACTCTCCTCTCCACTCCTCTTTGTGCCTTGCTTTACGTTATTTTATTAACAATTTGAATATCAACATTTTTTTTTTTTCAGTATCTGAATATAGATTGTAGTAGTGTTGGGGAAATTTCCTTATTGCACCTGATGTAATCTGCAGAATATCCAAAATAAGATTAAATGTGCGTTGGGGATATGACATTAAATCACATCTGATCATGAGACTCCAGTTATGGGGAGTGTGGAGTACTCTTTGTTGCAATTACTCCCAGGTCCACTCTGACCTACCAGAGTGATAGTATTATCAATATTGGCACAGATAAAATGCAGGCTGTTTACAGTCACTTCAAACTAATAATCTTTGGAAAAGGGTCCAAACCTATCCCCCCCCCCACACCGCTATGAATTTATAGGCAGAAAATGCTCTCCAGCATCCCTGTTAGTGGGGATTAGAATATGCCAACTGTATCCTCTACAGATGGGTAAGACCCACCTACTTTAAAAAGGGGTGTGCTGGATATGACACTAAATCACATCTGATCATGAGACTCCAATTATGTGTAGTATGGAGTACCCTTCATTGCAATTACTCCCAGGTCCACTCTGATCTACCCAGAGTGATAGTACCTGTAAGAGTGCTGTCTATGAGTGAAATAGATCTGCTTAAAAATTATTTGTTTTCGATAGGACTGTGCAAAAAAAAAAAAATTACACAAAAAATATTAATGTGATTCCCTAACTTCTAAGCATAAAATAACCTGAGACAGGTTAACATGCCATTGAAATCAGTCAAATTAATCATAGGATCTATAGCAATTTTACTTTTAGAATTAGTCTAGGAAAACAACACTAAATTCAGAACCAGTGAATTAGTGACAGGTTTAGCAAGCTGGCAATCTATATATTAATACGCTTGATCCTTAATCTTCCGACCATTGTCATCTTACAACATCCTCTGGTTAAAAATGAGACCATCCAAATTGTCCAAATTGCTTGTCGAACCCCCCCCCCCCTGGGTGGTGGCTTGCTTTTAATGCCTTCAAACCACTAAAAAAGTTATGTCGCTAAAAATGCCTTCAAACTGCTAAAAATAAAAAATGCTCCAAGAATCATCCACCCTATTATTAAAAAAAGAAAAAATAATCTATTGGTTGGGATGTTATTAAGGGTGAGGGTAAAATATTTACATTTATTTGTTGATAAAATCCCTGGGTGGTGGCTTACTTTTAATGCCTTCAAAATTGTGCATTAAAGAAACTATTATCTTTGTTTTACATTTGAATATATATCTAGAGGGGGGGGGACCATGTGTAATAGTTATTGTAGGTAATGTACATGGTGATACGAATTCAAATCCTTGTCAAGGACTGGGAATTTCAACCTTGGTATGACAACTGATCTAGGAGAAGGAAAACTCTGAATTCAAACCTGTTAAACTCTGTTTAAGAAATTGATCTTGTGTCACAATCTGCTTGTGGGGAGGGATTGGTAAAATACATACATTTGAATATATTTCATATACTAAATGTAAAAACTATTATGAGACAGAAGAAATATAACTTTTTTTTTTTTTGTATGGTTGGTTGAATTTGTAAATAACTTTCTAAACCTCTTGCCATATATTCTTCATGGTTTTCATTTGAGAGAGAGAGGCTTATGGTTATTTCTTCTTTTATACCTAGGTTTTTGGTTGGTTTTCAGTATTTCTATGATATAACACAATTTAGTGTGTCCTAGGACACATGTATTTGATTTGAATGAGTCCCTGAGAAATTTGTTGGGCTCCAACTAAAGTTTTTTAATAAATCAGAGTTTTTATTTATGAACAACTAAAGCTGTCTAACCCCTACCTTGTACTCCAATACAGTGTAATTCGTTTCCCAGAAAATATTGAAATGTATTTATAGTTAGCTGGAAATGGTGGAGGAAGAAAAAGAAAACACTGGGACGCATGATACGATTTTTCTGCGTCCTTTTAGATTTTTCTGCATCAGTGACACATGATGTGTACCTATCAGTATCTCTGTAACATATTAACATTCTTCATTCTCTCAATGTAAATACCTTTTTCATTTTACTTAGGCTAGATAGGCGGTTGGAGAGCCCTCCCTCAAATCAATTGGTTGGTTATGTCAAGCCCTAGCACCAATACGATTGTGCAAACCCCATTTCCCTTATGGCACCCCCCCCAAACCCATTTTATCATATGGGTGCTAGAGGGCAGTGGCTGAGGGTCTTATTGTCCTGGGTATGACATTAAACTCTATCTGATGGTGAGGTTCCAGTTCTGGAGATCTGGGGAATGTGGAGTACCCCTTTATCACTATTACTCCCAGGTCCACTCTGACCCGGAGTGGTAGTACCTGTTAGGGTCCCATCTATTGGCTAAATAGAAAAAATGTGTTTATAAGAACTGAATACCTATCAAGAATGAATAAATTGTCTTTGGCATAAAATGACCCAATGGGTTGGCCTGCCCTAAAATCCAACCAACAAAATTTTCATTTTGGACTAATTTTATTTCATTACATAGCTCAGGTCCCAACCTAGTAAAACATGTGTGTGGGTAGGGACAAAAGTTATTCAGCTCCCTTGACATAACTAAGGCATCAGGGATTAACTTTGACCCTACCCTGTTAAGATTGTCCCCTGCAGTTGAGCCATATACTTGGTCATGTGTAAGCTCCACTGACAAGGCGGCATAAAGCCTACAACCAAATTGTCACTATCTGAAACACATCTTTTAACATTGGGTTAAACTATGGAAATTTTTTTTAGATGAGAAAGTGATTTCCAATGACCATCAGATGTAACTTATGGGTAATTCCATGTCAGATAATCCAGGCCATGTCACTCACCCCTCCAGTTTTTCTGAAATTTTGTACAGGTGTGGATTATGTTAAAGTTAGACAATCCCCAAAATTTGAGCTTCCAATTCCAAAAATTGGCAAAGTTACGTTGATTTTTAGCTCTCCAAATTTGAGGGGGATCGTGAAAAATGTTGTCTTTTTGTAATCTATTTTTATCTGTAAAATAAGTTCTAGAGCTTCCCTACTATTAAAAATTGGTTTATAAAAGCATTTTCAGCCAAGCAACCCAAAAATGCTATCAAAAAAGTTAACTAATTTTAAGTTATTGGTGCTTTTTTTCTATTTTTTCATAGCAAGATCAATATCTCGATGTGGCACAAAAAAATTTTTCTATTATTATTTCACATATATTGAACATTATTTGTATCAAAAAGATAGTTTGATTTTCGCTCCAAAATTTGAAGGGGATGGGTGACAATTTTACTTTTTTCATGGAATTACCCTTACACCTAGAGAACATAACTTTTTAAAACATTGTTACTTTTAACTCAAAGTAATAAAAGTGTATATTTATTCTTTGTCTCTAAGATTTAAGAGAGATAACTATTAAATGGTAGCTATAGAGTTGTCCAGTGTGACCCAATGGTCACTGGATTATTCTATTTTTTTTTTTTGTTTTTTAAATAATTTACTTGATAAATAAGCCTCTTTGTGTGTTTGTCTGTGCTACTTTCACAGTCTATTGATTCACAAGACCTTCACTTATAACATTAGAGGTCATTCTAGATTATCAGAGGTCAAAAAAAATCTTTTGGATCAGGTCTCTATATTTTTTTATATTTATTAAAAAAAAAAAAGGATATTATTCAGAAATAGTATCACACAATATGTAAAATTTGTTTTTATCAGATATAAGTCTAAAAAATGTCAGTTGGTTTGTTTACTAATGTTTGAAGCTAAACTTACCGTTGACAAGTTAAAATGTGAACCTTTGACTAGCTTGAGAAGCTAGGGTGCTTATTGGAGACCTGATCCAAACATTGTATAAATTAACTAAGATAAAATAATTTAAATTGCTAGATAAGATAAACTCTTGAAATTGTTTTAAATTTTTTTTTCTTTTTAACAATTTTAAGAGTTTATTTTGTCCAGCAATTTAAATCAGTTTATCTTAGTTAATTTATACCATGTTTTTATAATAGACTAGAAACGGCTACCCAGTTTATGAATATTTTTCAACAATATCCATCTAAAAATATTCATAAACTTCTGATTATATTAACTAGCAAATATATGCACCCTCCGTAGGGTGCAAGTATTTAAGTTTTAATGTAATATAATATATTAAATTAGAAAGGCTAATGAAACTATATAAGAATTCAGATAAAATAATCTGAAACAGAGGGGTGTATAATCGAAAAATAGAACAACTGAAACTTACACTTCTATCACTCTCGTCTTTCATTACTAAATTTTCCTAATTTAATAACTTAGTTAAAATCGGAAGTAAAGAATAAAATCAGAATTATTTCTTCTCGTGAATCGATTTCTTTTAAGATTTATTGAAGAGATTTTTGATCATATTCATTAAGATAAAACCATACGATTAAAAATCAATAATACTAAGCACATATTTTATTAAAATCAAATTTTTAATATCAATATGCAAATTAGCCTCCCTGTTCACACTGTAAACTGCTATTTTAGTGTATATATAAATACAATTGCATATTATTCATTTGTCGATATGATTAACAGTATTAATAATGTAAAACAATTTTATTAGAAATTGAGGTTTAAATAAAAATAAAATCATGGAGAATGTGACATAAATAACAAAGGGAATTGTGAATTGAGTAGTGATATAGTTTCAGTTACAGACAGAAAAGCACACAATCTCCATTATAATAAGATATGTCTACTGTTTGAATTGAAACTTACCAGTGAAAAATGTAAACCTTTGACTCGCTAGAAAAGTTAGGGTGCTTATTGGAGACCTGATCCAATCTTTCTAATCCACATAAATTGAATATAGTTTTTTTTACATTAATTCTTAGAAACGGTACAACAATTTATCATAATGAAATTTCATACAAGATTTTTTTTTTCTTCACTAGTGTGTAGAAGTAACAATTACTTAAGTGTGAATGTACACTTTTCAATATCCAACAAAAAAACATCACCCAACTTTATAATATTTTTAGCCAGTAGCTTAGCTAGAAGTGGGGGTAGGGCAATGCTTTTATTGGGGTGGTACTTTTGGGTCTGCTTTATAGGCCTGTATAGGCTGTATTGAAATAAAAGTAGAAGGAGCTCTCTATTAGGGAATTAGATTCCCTGATAGTTTCTTCCAGAGTTGCAGTATTCAGAGTTGGAAAGAGCTGCACCACAACACCCAACAAAACTTCATACCAAAAATGTGTATATATATATATATATATATATATATATATATATATATATACACACACACACACACATATTTACCAACCCCTCCGTATGAGCAGGATGTTACACAGGTCAATTTCTTGGGCGGAGTTTAAAAGGTTTGAATTCAGAGTTTTCCTTCTCCTAGCCTGGTTGCCTAACCACAGTTGAAGAGCCCAGTCTGCCCTACTATTTACCCATAGCTGGAGGGAGTATAGTTGGATTCATACCTTTCCCAAGGGTATTAGCGCTTGTCCAGGATTTGAACTCAGGTCGACGAGTCCATTTCCTATGACTAATCATTATGGCACGCACCTCCATTATTTTATATATATATATATATATATATATATATATATATTAAGGTTAAATTATTATTATTATTATTATTATTATTATTGAGAAATGATTATAGAGGGCTCAATTACTTATGTAAGAGCTTTATTTATTTATTTATTTATTTATTAAAATTAATAATACAAATGAAAAGTCAGTCCTACCATTGGTTTCTGAATAACACTTTTTTGGTCAACGCCTCTGACGACAAATAACACTGAAAAAGTGTTATTCAGAAACCAATGGTAGGACCGACTTTTCATTTGTATTATTAATTATAAATAAATAAATAAAATATATATATATATATACTGTTTGTAAATATTCACAACAGATATAATAAATTGTTCATTTCAAGACCCTTAAATACCAAAAAATAATTTTTATTCAAACTCAAGGGGAGCCCCCAGACAGCACACACTCTAGCTATGCCACTGATTTTATCATTAAATTCTTTTTACTATCAATAAGAAAAAAGATTAGATAAAATTCTGATATAAAATATCTAAGTAAACTGTATGAAAGGCAGAAATATTTGTGCTTCAAAAGTTATTTTACACTGTAAAACAATCTATGTGAGAGCATTTTAAAGTAAAAAAACCACTGATTTTAAAATAAAAAAAGGAATTATTGTATTTTAATAATTTTTGGTATTCAATAAAGGTCCCCCTCCCTGCATGTGATTATACCTCTACCTTTTGGAGTGGTAGTGACTGTTAGGGTCCCATCTATGGGTTAAATAGGAAACTGTGTTTATAAAAAAAAAAATGAGTATCCATTAAGAATGAATTTATTTCAAAAATTTGTCAGCATTAAATAACCTGAGTTTGATATGCCATAAACCAAACCAAACCTCTACCTTTCGCAGGTCGATAATCTTTTAAAACATTGTGGAGGGGGCAATTTTTTTCAGAAAATTAGCAAAATAGAGTATATTCATAATTTCATCAGCAATTGTATGTCATAGTACAATAGCATGAAAACAATAAACAAACACTTTTATTTTTATTCTGATAAACAACCTTTACACAATCCTACACTGCATTGAGACCTTCTAGCAATGTTTCTATACATTAACATTGAATTGGTCAATGGGTAGCCAATACGAAAATGCCTTACATAGTGCTACTGCTAAAACAACAAAATATTAACTCTGTGTATTGTTGGTGACAAAAGAGTCACTCTGCCTGCAAGAGGGTTAATTTAAATAACTTGTTTACAAAAATGGACTGCATTGTTTAAACAGTCATGTTCTGCCTGGGAAGAGTCCAAAACTTTGGACCTCCAAAAAATGTTCCTGCTTTGTGTTGTGTCAGAAGTATATTAATGTACATATTTAAACTTTATTATATTTAAAGTTATTTTTGTCCCAGGTATCCATGTTGGTTTAGTAGTTATTTCTTTAAATTTACAAAATAAAACTTGGTTACTTTACAGCATGTCAATCCCTGTTGGGTTATTTTATGCCAAACAGTTTAACAATTATGGTCTCCAATTATATGCAGTACATTATTATTACTAGCAAATAAGAAAAGCCTCCGGGCAGTGTAAAAATAAACATTTAAAAGATATTGCATATATTTTTCAAGTTACTTACTTAAAAAGCATCATATTCACTCCACTCCACTGAGATATTTGTTTCGGTTTCCGACAATAGGGACCTTGAAAATGTTTCTAAAAAAATTTGTAATTTATTATTCAGACAGTTATCTCTAGAGAAAAATTTTAAAATTGTATGAGTAAAATTTTTTTAATTTTTTTATTTCATAAAATCAAATAAGTGCAGTCGACCTAGTAAAAAAAAAAATATTTCCCCAAATATATTTGAGGAAAAAATCTATTTTAAACATAAATTCATCTAAAGGTGAATAAGTATCAAAATGTTTGTAAAAATTTGACTATTAATTGATTTTTTATAGAATTTTAATATTTTTTATGTAGTAATACTGACTATAAATTAAATACTCATTGATAAACTTACTTAATTCCTCAAATGACTGTGACGTAAGCAGTGACATAGTTTCGGTTACAAATAAAGACTGAATCTCTTATTAATAGATAATAATAATTATTATTATTATATACAGTATCAAAAATGTATCCTCAATCATTTTAAATGGGTAAACACTTCATTATGTCAAAAAGATTTGTTTGAGCCATAGATGGGACCCTAACATGTACTACCACTCCGGTTCAAGGTGAACCTGTCAGTAAGGGTTGACTCCACACTCTTCATACAAAATGTTTTAATGAAATAATTCTAATATATGAGGCAGAGTAAAAAAAAAAAAATTATCTGTACTTTTTTTTTATGGGAGCCAAGTTCATTGTGGATGATTTGATAGACAGAACCATAACTAATCTACAGAGAACAAGCTACCACATCAATGAAAATATGCTGATTTGTCTCTTGAGATGGGCATCCTGCTCTCTGTTCGTTTTTCAAGCTTGTCCAACCACTTTTAAATTTCTCTATCCACTCATACACACTTCTACGTGGTAGTGCACTGTCCTTGTATTGTTGTAAAAGTCTCCGATGAATTTCAGCCACTGACACTCCTTCCGACCAGAGAAATCAGGTCACTGCTCTTTGTCTTTCCTGGGTCCATACTGCTAGTAGAGCGGCCATAATTATGCTGTAAAGACAGCAAGCAAAATGGTGTAATCAGGCTCAAACTTCGATCACATGACCACAACAGTGCCAACTATAAGCACGCATGCGCAGAACATAGTGTAACAATAATAAAGATATGTTATGATGAACGTGTGGATAATTTTTGACTGTCCCTTGTGTATGTGTGTATATATATATATATATATATATATATATATATATATACACACACACACACAGATACTGATAGGTACATGTCCTGCACCACTGATGCCCAAAAATCTGAAAGGACGCAGTAAAATCATATCCATGTGTCCCAGTGTGTTTTCAAGCTAACTATAAATACATTTCAATAGTTTCTTAGAAATTAATTACACAGGATAGATGGCTTTTCCCAAGATCATAAATAAAAACTCTACAATCTATTTAGAAACTTTAGTTGGGACCTATAAATTTTCCCGTTGACTCATTCAAAGCAAATATGTGCGTCCGAGGACATACTAAATCAATAATCTATCAGCATTACTGTGTGTGTGTGTGTGTGTGTATATATATATATATATATATATATGATTCTATGGACACAGAAATATGAACCTCATATGAATGCTGAATATAGAAATAGTTTTAAACATAATGAAAACGTCCCAATCATGATTTTAGGCCTCTCTGACCTTGCCTGATCATTGAGGTTCTTGTAACTGAAGCAAAAATTTTTGAACCATCTTAACTGTCTTCACCCATCGCACAACAAATGATTTTGGTTGCTTCTGTGACATTCTGACCCAGTTCGAACTAATGAGGCATAAATTCCTTAATTATACTATATTACACAGTCAAATTACACATGGAGTGAAGCAATACAGAACGTGTCATTGCACCAACTATTACAATACTACCAACCACAGAGGGTACCTTTCAATGGTTTTAGCTGCTTCAGTCATGTTGATATGCGCACTGCAAACTAACACATACCAAAATATTGTAAAACTTAGAAGTCACCCTAGTAGTAGGATAGACTGGGTTTTTTAGCCTTGGTTAGGCAACCAGTTTAGGAGAATGAAAACTCGGAATTCAAAACCAGCTTTACTCTGTTTAAAAAATTGACATTGTGTTAGATTCTGCTCATGGTAGAGGCATTGGATAAATATATACATTATCCATTATGTGCTATATGTAAGCTAAAAGTCAGATTTTTCAATTAACCCTTTATCTACCACTGCCATCTTCAATAGCATTGTGAAATGGTTTTCAAGCTAGTATCATATTGTTGATCCTTTTCTACTCAATAGAAATCTATTCATTTGATTCAGTTCTCTTTTTTTATTTTTATACTCTAAACCATTTTCTAAGAGCTGACTATCTCAGGCATTTTCAGTTGACTGGCATTTTGATTGTTGGACAGTTTGAGGCATTCTGGTAGATAAAGGGTTAAGAACAATGTTTAGAGGATATTTATTTATTTATTTTGTAATATTTACTATGGTATCTAATTGTGTGTTTTGATTTCTTTTTATTAAAACCTAGTGCAGATTTGATAAGTCTGTGGTTTTTATCATCTTGTTATAAGACAGACCAGCATTTACTCCATTCTCAACTGGGTTTTACATGTTTACCCAACTAGTATATCAATTTTTATTATTATCCATTCATTCATAAAACTGCATTTAAAAAAAAAAAAAAAAGAATTTTTTTTTTTTTTTTTTTTTTTTTTTCATCCAAAGATTTATAATTGAAATATTACATTTCTTCAATTTGCAAATCAATTAACATGTTGTTTTGAATATTTCTTTGATTTTGTTTCCACTTGAGATTATTGGTCAATTATCAATTAATTTTCATAGATAACATTCCATGACTCAAATAGTTTTTGGACCATATGACCTTTAGGCACCCCTTTTACGATCTCGATTCACAATGTCATGTTTTTCATTTACACCGTCAAAATCCCGGGGTTAGGGTTAGGGCTTGGTTTTTATAATTAAAAAAAAAAACTCAAAAATCATCTGTTAAGAAACGACCAGATTTTGACGGTGTAAATGGAAAGAATGTCCTTATGAATTGATTTTGCAAAAGGGGTGCCTAAAGGTCATATAGTCAGTTTTTTTACTAAGATTTGCTTAGTTATTGTTTTGTTATACAGTATATCAACCCTTTTCAGGTCATTTAATGCCGAATCAAGTCATTTTGATAAACAAAGGACTCATGTGGCTTATAGTACCTGCTGTTGCTTCAGTGGTTACCCAATTAAGTATTGAACAGGCTCACTGCTGCTTAACTTTAATGATTAGTTGGAACTTGTCCTTTTGGCATGACTTGACTGTAATAAAGAAGGAAGGAAAGAAAAAAGAAGTAAGAAAGATAGAAGGGAGTAAAGAAAGGAAGATGGTTGGTGGGTTGTTTGGTTTTTGTTGTAGAATGAACGTCCTACTCACCTTCTGTGACTAGCATCCAGTTACCAGACAAAAAAAAACAGTGTAACTGAATACACTCTGTAGCAACTGACAGAACATGGTCAAGTGTTCAGTATATATGGATACAAACATCTATAGTAAAACCACCAGACAATCAAAATCTTGGAAATAGACTTGATCATGCCACATAGTAGAATAGCCCAACTTGCTATTTAAACCACTTACCAAAGTCTGGATTCTCAGAAGCAGATTCAACTTACAACACAGTTGAATACTGATCAGTCTACACAAATCTCTGCAGGTATATTAACCCTTTTCTGGTCATTTAATATTGAATCAAGTCCTTTTGATAAACAAAGAACTCATGTAGATTACAGTACCTGCTATTGCTTCAGTGGTCACCCAATTAAGTATTGAACATGCTTATTGATGCTTAATTTCTGTGATTTGGTGGGAACCAGTGCTTTCTGTGTGACTTGACTGTAATTAGCTTAGTTGTAGTACAAGGCCAGAAATATGGGGCACTCAGTGAGACTTGATCTCACTAGTAATGATCATTACACCATTCAAGATGACCATGACTAAAAAAAAATAATAAATGTTAAAAAAAACTTTTTTTAGTTAATTGGTTTAAATCTTACTTTTTACATTGGTAACATTTAAACTGAAATAAATTTGTGACATGTTACTTCAATTTTATAAGCCCCCCCCCTATCAATCGGCTATTCATGTCAAACCCTAGCACCTATATGATTGCCCCAACCCTATTGCCCTTATGGCAAAACCCAACCGTTTTTATCATATGGGTGCTAGAAGGCAGTGGCTGAGGGTCTTCATGTCCTGGGAATGATGTTAAACTCTATCTGATGATAGTTTTTGAGGTTTGGGGAATGTGGAGCACCCCTTCATCAGCTTTGCTCCCTGGTCTACTCTGATTTGGAGTGGTAGTATCTGTTACTCTATCTATGGGTTAAATATAAAAACATGAGTTTATTAAAAAAAATTGAGTATCCATTAAGAATGAATTTATTTCAACACTTTGTCGACATTAAATGACCCACTGAGGTTGATATGCCGTAAAACAAACAAACCAAACCAATTCAATTTTATTAGCTTAGCCAAATATATAATTTAAAATGTATTTAAAAAGAAAGAGGTGTTTGTTGTGTAATGGTTATTGTCATAGGAAATGGACATGGCGAACAGTTCAAATCCTGGACAAGGATGTTTGCATTTCACCTAGTGCTAATACCTTGGGATAGGTATGAATTGAATTGATACCCTTCCAGCTTTAGGTAAATAGCAGGGCAGACTGGGCTCTTTAATCTTGGTATGGCAACCAGTCTAAGAGAAGGAAAACTTTGAATTCAAACCTGTTAAACTCTGCTCAAAAATTGACCTTGTGTCACATCCCGCTTGTGTGAAGTGGTTGGGTAGATACATAAAAAGAAATTATTCAGTGAAAAATTTAGTTAATTACACTGGCCTGCATTAAAAAAAAAAAATTTTTCAAAGGTCAAAGTTTTACCAAGTGATATATGATTGCCATTTTATGCTGAATTTAAAAATACCATTCATTGTATTTGGTCAGGTCTGGTTTTTAAGATATGCTGGAATATTTCATAAGTTGTACATTATAATCACACTTATTCAAAAACCTGTGGACTCTGTGTCACAAATGAATAATTATAATACTATTTCTCTACATTTCAAGTAACTTATCTTCAAAATTTAATTTTTAAAAAAAGAAAAAAAAAAGTGATTTTTTTTGTAATCAGTGTAAAAAAAAACTGCCTTAAAATCAGCTATTATTATATATTCGAACTTGAAAACATTACAGGCAAGTGTTATTAAAGAAGAGTTTATAAATGGCACACAGTGTTATCATTTATTTAGATTTACGCCTCCTTAGTGTGGCAAGACAACAACAACTATCCCTGGCTAGAAGCGAACACCGACTGACTACTTGCCAACCTGATTTCTTAACCTCTCGGCCACTTTGACAGCGGCTGTAACGGGGCTGGTATTTAAACTATTAAATACATAGGTTTGTTTACGTATTTTATGATCACAGAGAGATCTAGTCTGCGAGCAAACGATCATTGCTTATATATGCTTGGTAGTGAAAGTTAATTTAAAACATTAATTTAATATATATATATATATATATGTGTGTGTGTGTGTATGTATGTATATGTAATTCACAATTTCAATATTACAAATACCCCCCATTCATTTTAATTTTACATTGGGCATTTAAGCGATGCAAGACCAATTTTGAAAGTTTTATTTTTAAAATTGGGTGAAATAGAATGGGACAAATAAGAAATCTGCGATTAAGCGACACCAGATAATCTGGATTTACATTTTTCCATTGCATTTTGAACAATTTGGACCGTGTCATTTTTTACTAGATGGTGCTGCAGGATGAGAAATAGAAATAATTACTTGAAGCTGTATAATCATTATTATTAGATAATAATACTTGAAACCATACAACGCTATTTCCTAACCCCCCCCTCCCCCCAATAAATTAATTGAATATACAACTCAACAGTTGCACATTTGGATATTTTGCTGCATTTTTTTTTTCATTCTTCCAGTAATATCCAATTGATAAATGCAGGCTATTAAGGCTTTATTTACCCTACCAAAATTTTATTCAGGTGGTCTATATAGACGGCTTAATGAATCCCTACTTTAGACCGTTTATTTCAAAACATCACACAACTTGGCAGTTATCTTTAAAAAAAATTAAAAAAATAAAATAAAAAAATCTTTGACGTAAATGACATCAAATATAAGATGTCCACAATGCATACAAATAAAACTTTTTGACTATTTAACTTTTTATTTCTGTATAATCTTTCAGATAAATAAGAGTATGTTTCTATTATTTTGTCCAATGTACAAGGTGTGTCAAAAAAGTATCCAGATTTTTTGTACTTTTTGACACACTTTGTATTCTGAAAAAAAAAAAAAAAAAAGTTCCATTCATTAATTTTTTTGTGTCAAAAAAGTACCAAGTTTAAAGCTGTATTTACCAAGATAGAAATGAAAAATGAATGGAACATCATTTTAAAAAAATTTTCAGAATAAAAGGTGTCAAAAAGTACAAAAAATCTCAATACTTTTTTTGACACATCTTGAATTTCTTGTTTTCCCTGTTAAAGATATTCGTTGTTTAAATAATCATAAATAGAATTAGATAAATACTCTTTCTCTCTCTCCCCATAATTTGGTTTTGGTCATGGGATTGCTACTCATGTTGCATTTCTTGGGCAAGAATAACCTACTGGAGTCCATCCCTTACCAGGACTACAAGTAGTTTGAACAAATTTTCCTTCTAAACCGGTTTGCCATACCAAGTATAAAGAGCCCATTATGCCCTACTATTTACCCATAGCAGGAGGGAGAATATTTGGATTCATACCTTTCCCTAGGGTATTAGCACTATGTGAAATGCAAACAGCCTCATTCAGGATTTGAACTCTGATAGCTGAGTTCACTTCCTAAAACAATAACTCTCATTCCTTTAGTACATTTAAATAAATGATAAAAATTAAAAAGAATCTAATTGAGAATAAAAATTTCACATTTTTGTTATAACAAACCAGTCATGTTCTTATAAAATTTTAGATATTTATGAATACTAGCAGGACCTGTGTATATACCACAGTATAATAATTCAATTATTATGTTTGATATGTTTACTTAAGAGCTATTGAAAAATACTTCAATATGTAAAAACTGTAATAATCTTAATTTAACTCTCTCATTCTTTTTTTTTTTTTTTACCCCCTGATACCCTCTTTCTGTCTTTCCCCTTTTTCTTTTTTTCTTTCTTATATTTTTCTTGAACGATTTGGACAGTCTCATTTTGGAGACCATTTGGACAAGTTAAAATTGGGTAAAAAAAAAAAAAATCGTAGAAAAAAGGATTTGGTGATTAAGCGACTCCAGATAATTCAGATTTATATTTGTGTATTTCATCTTGGATGATTTGGATGGTCTCATTTTTAACCAAAGGGTGGTGCAAGATGATAATGGACAGAAGATTTAGGAACAAGTGTAATATTTATGAATATTAACATAGCATTTTGAAGGTGTTTTCAAACTATTCTCTTAGTGACATTTGACCTTTTACCTACTGATCCCAATTATAATTGGGAAATGGACTCTCATCGATTTCAACACATGAGGGTTCATCTAATGAACAACCTACACAGTGATTTGTTTATAGTGGTGAAGACTTGTATTGGACCATCCGCACTTTTTGGCACAGTCGATAGGAAAGAATTGGTGCACAAGGAATGCCACAAACCCAATCAACAACTGACCTCAGGTTTTTCAAATTCAGAGTTTTCCTTCTCCTAGACTGGTTACTTATCCAAGGTTAAAGAGCCCAGTCTGCCCTACTATTTTACCCATAGCTGGAGGAAGAACATATGGATTAATACATTTCCCAAGGGTATTAGCGCTAAGTGAAATGCAAATAGCTTTGTCTAGGATTTGAACTCTGGTCGATGAGTCCATTTCATACGTCTCTAACCATTATGCCATGAGCCGTTCAGTAAGAGACCGTTGTAAGCCCTACAACTTATAATGCAGAGAAAATGCGGTTAAAGTTTCACAACTTTCAGAATGCGATATTTCAGCAAGGAATGAAACTGGTTTTGGTCTTAAAATGACCAGTTCTTCCTTTCAACTTTTTCAGATTCAAAACATTGAGACAAAGAAAATGGTATACTAACCTCAAAAATAGCCAGGGTGGTGCTTATGACGCTCTGTTACTAGACACCGCAATTACTTTCATGTATTGGGGAAAATTCTGTGTCTTCAATGAAAATAACATTGTATTATTTATAATTTGAAGCATATTGTTTCTTATCTTCTGGCATGTGAAAGAGATGTTGATGGGTACGTGTCCTGCAGAAAAATCATATCCATGCATCCCAGTGTTTTTTTCTTTTCTTCCCTCAACATTTCAAGTTAACTGTAAATACATTCCAATAGTTTTTTTTAGAAATGAATTACACAGGATAGGTTACAATTAGGAGTTAGATGGCTTTTTTATTTCCCCAGATCATAAATGAAAACCCTACAATTTATTAAGAAACTTTAGTTGGGACCCATAAATTTTCCTGCTTCATTCGAAGCAAATATGTGCGTCCCAGGACACACTAAATTAAAAAGCTATAAGCATCACTGCAACCTATGGGGGGTACATTTGTCTGCCCATCTGATAGGTAAGAGGGTTAATAAAGTGATTAGCCATTGCTGTTACCACATAATTATTTTAAAAAACTCAAAAAAAGAGGGAAAAAAAAAAAAAAATTTTTTCTCATGGATGTGTATTAACAAAATTAGAAAAACTGGTATTTTGATGTTTTAAACTTTAACTAAAACTTTTTAGTGTAAGAAAGAAAGTTTTGATAAGAATGGCTTGTTTGACTACTATCTGCATTTTGTTAATCTATATATTAATACTCATGTTCCTTAATCTTATGACTGTTATCATTTGCAACACCCTCTGGTTAAAAATGAGACCGTCTAAATCCTCCCAGATGAAATACAAAATGTAAATCCTGATTATCTGGTGTTGCTTATTTTTTATATAATAAAAATGAAATGGTCCATATTTTAGTTGAGGTGATGACACTCATAAAAAATAAGAATTGGGCAATTACGCGACATCAGATAATCAGAATTTACAATTTTGCATTTCATCTTGGACAATTTGGATGGTCTCATTTTTAACCAGAGGATGTTGCAAGATGATAATGATGAGAAGATTTAGGAACAAGAGTATTAATATATAGATGAATATAAATTTAATCAGCCTTTTCCAGGATTTGAACTCTGATTGCCAATTCAATTTCCTATAATGATAACTGTTACTGTAAGTGCGCCTCCCTTATTACAGAGTAATGAGAAAATTCCCTTATAGTAATATGAGGCATTATATTATAAACTTTGCTGTTGATGTAGAAATAGAATTTTGTGCTAAATTTATTCTATGGTTCAAGTAAAAATTTCGTGTTAAAGAACCAATGAAAAAAAATCCAAAAAAACACCCACCTAGGAATTGCAAAGTTTCTGGTTCAATACTGGTCCCTGCCAACTCAGTGTATAAATATCACAGATTGTGTAATCTGATCTGTGCGGTAAAGTGTGGAGCTGATGGTAGGTGTGGCACTGCACTTCAGCAAAAAACATTCACCCTGGTCTAGCGCTAGCAAAAAGGGGATAGACTCCCTCACTCTCCGGCTGATAATAGGCAACTCTGCCAACTTTACTTTTACTATTATACTTGGTGTCATACAAATTTCAAATTGTTTCTCTTACACAATTGATTTTAAGTTGGTTGGTTTTACAGCATGTCAACCCTTATTGGGTTATTTCATACCAAAGTTGTTTTAATAATTATGGTGTTCAATTTTGTACGGTACAAAATAAAAATGTATCTTCAAAATTATTTTAAACAGGTAAACACTTCATATTTTGTGACAATTAGTATTTCCAGTTGATTTTTAAAAATTGTTATTGTTATTTAATGCTATTAGTTAAATAGAGCTGTGTAAATAGAGTTCAAAACTGTTTGAATTATGTAAATATCCCCAGTGGTCACAAAAGTTATGAGAATTTAAAGCCCTGAATTGGGGGTACAAAAGTGGACATGATTTTGTTAAAAAAAGTCAAATCACAGACCAATTCAAAATAAGAAATTCAGTAATTTCTTCACCATTTCTTTATTTTTGGAACAATTTTGATAAAACTTGGCATTCTTATGTAAAATTGTATGTTCTTTCTGATTCTGCCCTCAAATTGTATGTATATATTGTATTAATTTAAATATATAACATCACTAAACTTAAAATACATTTTTAAATGCTTATGTTGAATTACATACAAGAAATAGAATACCTATTTACATATGTTTTTAAACAATCCGTGTCCGGCGTGTGCTGAGTTTTGTTTACATTTCTCGTAATTTTAAGTTTTTTTCCAAAATTGAAAGTTTGAAGAAAACCCTGATGGTTAAGCAACATCCAAATGTCACATGTTATATATGAAAATAATTCTGAGACTTTTCTTCTATTAGTGATATAGTGCTTTTTTTTTTTCTTTTTTTTTTCTGATCTTATACTTTTTGAAGAAATCTCTGTTAACTTTTGTCTATCATATTTTCGCTTCCAATGGTCAGAAAAGAAAAAAAACAAGTTCCTATTTGTATTTTAAGGTGTGTGCTAATTAAATGTAAAATTTCAAGAATATTGATAAAGATTAAATAGTTTTAAATATCTTAAGATATTAAATATTTTTAAGTTTGGACATGCGAGAAATTGCGATTTAAACCGATTACTGTCGGAATTTGTCAATGTCTACCACAATCAATGAAACTGCTGGTATTGCTATGACAATATCAATATATTAATAAAGTTCACAATCATATTTAAACAGTTTCAAATAGAACGTTTTGGCCAATGTGCCCTCCGGCCTTCTTCAGGTATTTCTTGTCCGACTTGGGAACCTTCTCGAACTCAGCAAGATAACAATAAAGATGAGGACAATAGTCTGAATAACACAAATAATCAAGCCTAATCTAAAAAATTCAGAGAAATAATTTCAAATAGATCTATTTGGCCCATAGATGGGACCCTAACATAATATTGCTACTCCAAGTCATGGTGGATCTGGAAGTAATAGTAACAAAGAGGTGGCTGAACATACCACAATGTTCCTGAACTTGAGCCTCACCACCAAATGTAGTTTTGTGTCATACTAGGATATCATTTTAGAGGGTTTTACTTGGTTTATTCTA
The DNA here is from genome assembly GCA_023376005.1 of Doryteuthis pealeii. Taxonomy (NCBI): domain Eukaryota; kingdom Metazoa; phylum Mollusca; class Cephalopoda; order Myopsida; family Loliginidae; genus Doryteuthis; species Doryteuthis pealeii. Next base: position 100,805,910 of record CM042153.1, read on the forward strand.
CGTCCTGTCAACAGGGCCAAACATTGATTTCATTTTAACCATTCAATTTTTTCATCAACTGTTGAATTTATATAGTGTGAGAATATTTAAAGAAAAAGTATCTTTAGTAATAAAAAACAAAATAATTATAAAATGCTTTAGTAATTTTACAAGTAAAAAATACTTTTGTTATATGGATCTCTTAGGATATTACCAAAAAACAAAAAAAAAAAAAAAGAAGCAATATATAATGACATAATATTAAAGTTGAATATAAATAAGCAACAGGGAAATCAAAAAAGTAAATGAGGAATGCAATGTAGAGGTTGTTACTTTCAAATCTGACAATCATATTTTGTCTATTATATACAGGACAAATGGAATGATTGGCTGGAGAGTTAGAAATTTTATTTCAAGAGTGACAAATGTTTTAAAAATATATAAAACCTTAAGACCTCATAGAATATTTTACTCACTCCTGGACTCAGTGTTTAGGCATAGAAATTGGTGTGTGATATTGAGATTTGGGGGGGGGGGTACAAACAATGAAGAAATAATAAAAAGAGTAAAAGATTATAGTTAGATTGGAGAAATTAGGATTAGTGACTTTACTAGAAAGAAGAATGAGAGGTGAATTAATGGAATTTCTAATTATGGTGGATATTTTTAAAATATTTTCCCCCTAACTGGAAATTTAAGTATCCAACCAGATTTCAAAAACTATTTACCCAATTGGATATTTTTTGCTAATGGAGTAACAAATTGCTGAATCAGATTTAAAAAAAACAACAAAAAAGCAATAGCATAACATTTTTTAGATTAACTTGGATGATATCAGAAGAAATGGTAAGAAAAAGAAATTAAAAGTGAATCAGAAGAATTACTCAACAAAATTTGATCTGTATATAGATATTGTATTAATACTGTATATATTTGTGCAAAGATTTTTTTTTTTTTTTTTTTTTTTTTTTCTTGTTAAAGGTTGCTGTAAGAATATAGTAAAAAAAATGGAGATGCCCTAGTTGGCATAACAAACAAATAATAGATAATGATAATGAAATGAAATTTATTGTATACAGTGCTCAGGTGCACCACAACTCATTAAAGTCTCATGTCTAGTACATAGAATAATATATTAGTGTCAGGAACATGAATAGCATACAGTAATAATATACATGTATGTGTACAGTGCTCAGGTGCACCACAACTCATTAAAGTCTCATGTCTAGTACTCAGATTAGTGTCAGAACATGAATAGCATACAGTAATAATATACATGTATGTGTACAGTGCTCAGGTGCACCACAACTCATTAAAGTCTCATGTCTAGTACATAGAATAATATATTAGTGTCAGGAACATGAATAGTGTACAGTAATAATATACATGTATGCGCATAGGAGTATCAGGTATAGTGTTGGCGGACTACAGGAAGCATGGAGGCTTTGAACGATGCAGTGTTTCGGTAGCCTACAACGGATGCAGGCAGCTTATTCCATGCCTCGGCAACTCTGAGCATGAAAAAATCTTTCTGAAAGTCATGTGAGCAATGCTGTTTTCTGACTTTGTAGGCATGCCCACGTATGTTAGAAACATAGAGATTAAAAAGGTGCTCAATGTTGCTGTTAAGATGATTTATAATAATGATAGTCAAAGTTAAGGAAAATACATGTTGCTTTGACCTCCCCCCCCCTTATTTGGTTGTAGATAGATAAATATCAAGCAGTTCTAATTAATATAGGAAGCAGAAGAGACTTTTTTTTTTTTTTTTTTTTTTTTTTTTTTTTTTAATTATTAAAATAAGAAATAAAAATTTTGATATATTAACATCACATTATGCAATTTTGTAGCAAAACACTTGAAGTTTATTTACTCCAAACTGACAGTCAAATAATTGCAGATTAAATTAGACACTCCATAAACCCATCTTCATAATCAACTCATCATTTATAATTAGACACTCCATAAACCCATCTTCATAATCAACTCATCATTTATAATTAGACACTCCATAAACCCATCTTCATAATCAACTCATCATTTATAATTAGACACTCCATAAACCCATCTTCATAATCAACTCATCATTTATAATTAGACACTCCATAAACCCATCTTCATAATCAACTCATCATTTATAATTAGACACTCCATAAACCCATCTTCATAATCAACTCATCATTTATAATTAGACACTCCATAAACCCATCTTCATAGTTCTCCAGAATTTCTGTACTGACACTCACGATGCACAATTTAGTAGAGAAACACTAAGAGTTTATCTTGGAAGCTTACAATCAACTCATCATTTGTAATTAGACACTCTGTAAAACCCATCTTCATAATACACCAGAATTTTTGTACAGAAATTGCAACATCTATTTTTGTCCTGATCACTAAAAACTTTGCAATAATTGTTTGTAAAGATTCATTTTCCAAAAGAAAATTCTAAATGTGGTATTGTTATTTATTGCCATTTTATAGGCTCTGTAATTATTGTGAAATTTGTTTGAAATGAGCAATTTGTTTACACTTGTCTTCTCCTGTGTCTGTTAATTTACACTGTTAATGAACGGTTAAAAAAAATTTTTTTTTTTTTACATCCCCCACCACCACCTATTGGCACTCACATTATAAGATTTGCTAGAGAGAAATACTCTCTGTGGGCTGGTCACTCCTGATCTGCCCTCTTTGTAGATTTCTGTGGACTACAAGCATGTTCCAATTGTTTTTTTTTTTTTTTTTTTTTGATACTTATGGTCTCCTAAGACTTTGACACAAATACATTTATAGTTTTTTGCAATTTGACTGACAATGGAACATCTGGTGCTGTTTAAACCCTTGATAATAAGCTTCAAATGTTTCTCACAAAAACTCTGTATTGTGAGTGTCAGTAGTGTGGTTTTTAAAAAAATTTTTTATTTGTTTTTGTTTAAAAAAAAACAAAAAAAAAACTATTTCCTTTTTAGAGACTGTATTGGAATATATATATATATATATATATATATATATATATATATATATATATATATACCAACCCTTCCGCACAAGCAGAATGTGACACTAGGTCAATTTCTTTAGCAGAGTTTAAAAGGTTTGAATTCAGTTTTCCTTCTCCTAGACTGGTTGCCTAACCAAGTTTAAAGGGTCCAGTCTGCCCTACTATTTACCCATAAAATATGATTTAGCATATTATGAACAAAATAGATATACAAATACATGTTTTATCACAGTAGATTATATCAACAAACATAGGGCACCTCACGTAGTGTAATGGTTAGATCATTGATAGTGAGTTCGATTCTCACTGGGCGCCCCATACTTCTGGCCTTATGCCACATCTAAGTTAAACTTAGTGAATAAACTATATCAACAAGCATTGTCTGATTATTTAATTATTGTGGTTGAAATAACCTGAAGTATTAAATCCTTTTGAGTTGGTATTATAGAATAATTTTTCTGAATTAAAGAAATGAACATTTTTGTAAACCAATGTTTTAATTTTAAAATAATTGAGAATTTCTAGCTGAAAATATTTTCTTTATTAACTTTAATAGTTGATTTTTATTTATTTATTTTTCCATCATTAAAATTTAACAATTTGTTGAGCACCCCCCCCCCTACTATTTCCAGCAAAAACAAAACAAAACATAACTTCAACCTTAAATAACAGCGTGCTGGGTATAACACTAAATTGCATCTGATGGTGAGGTTCCAGTTTTGGAAATCTGGAGAGAGAGATATAACATTGTGTAATGGTTATCAGCATAGGAAATAAACATGGTGACCCTAGTTCAAATCCTGGACAAGACTGTATTTGACATAGTGCTAATACTCTTGGGAAAGGTATGAATCCAACTATTCTTGCTCCAGCTATGGGTAAATAGGGCAGACTGAGCTCTTTAACCTTGGTATGGCAACCAGTCTAGAAGAAAGAAAACTCTGAATTCAAACTTGTTTAACTTCACTTAAGAATTGACCTTGTCTCACATCCTGCCCATGGCAGAGGGGTTGTCAAAAAATAAATGGATTTCTGAGATTTTTTTATTTTTATTTTTTAATTTTTTATATAAATTAAATGAAATTTGCATATTAGTACCATTCAATATATATTTAAATTTGTATTTCTATTCTATTAATTTAGAAAAAATTAATTATTATGGTAACACAATGCTTATTCTCTTTGGTAAGCATATCTTGTTTAACATTCTATCAACAGAAGTGTCATTGTTATGGTGCTCACACATTGCATATATATATATATATATATATATCCCCAACTGAAACTTATAACTGGGATAGTATTTAAAAGATGCCTTTTATGTCACTACTAAAAGCATTTACCTGCCTTGGTTGATGGGGGGGGATAAAAAAAGTTAGTCTTGCAGATTCATTGATTGTTTTGGTCTTCCATAATTGATTTGTTTATGTTTTACTCCTGAATGCCAGCAATGACTTTCCCTTCTCGTACTATTCAAACTCTAATTTTTAAATATCTTCACCAATATGAATAAAATTTACATTATTTTTTCCTAAAAAGCAAGATGTGGTGATTGTGAATGTGTATATATATTTACTTTGTTGTTAATTGCCATATTTTAGTAGTTTCCTCTGGGTATATGTACAAACGTACATACATGCATACACACCAACTGTCCTTTTTATATGTATAGATTATCTCTTCTAACTGAAACAACTTTCCTTTTTCCTTAAATAATATTGGAACATTTATTATTATTTGAGGAGGAAAAAAGAGTTGTTTCTCTTAGAAGAGATAGTAGTGACATAAAAGGCAGTGATGCTGATAGCTTTTTGATTTAGTGCATCCTGGGACGCATATATTTGCTTTGAATGAGTCCCCAGGAAAACTTATATGTCCCAACTAAAGTTGTCTAACACCTACCTTGTAACCTATCCTGTGTAATTCATTTCCAAGAAACTATTGAAATGTATTTACAGTTAGCTTGAAATAGTGAGGGAAGAAAAAAGAAAAACACTGGGTTGCACGGATATGATTTTACTGTGTCCTTTTAGATTTTTGTGTGTCAGGGATGCAGGACATGAACCTATCAGCATATCTAAAAGGGATATATGAATGCCATCCCAGTTTCAGTTGGTGATATAAATAATATTGGAACATTTTAGGTCACCTCCTGTGGTGTAATGGTTAGTAAGCTGGATTAGCAGATTATTGATAGTAAGTTCAATTCTTAATGGATGCCACATCTAAGCTAAGCTTAGTAAATAAATTGAAAAAAAAAAAAAAAAATTTACTCTACAGTTAGGATTTAACACAAGGTCTCAAATATGGGGAATCCAGCAAGGATTGAACTTGCTTTTCAGTAGTAATGGATTTGCGAGACTTGTTTGCTAACCATTACACCACGATGGAACACTAAGCTTAGTAAATGAATATACTGGAGCATTTATAATTATTGATATTTCTTGAGCTGCTCATGTTTTAAATGATTGATATTGGAAATGTTAGTTTTTATCTTCATAATCAAAATGTTACGTGTTTGATTAATTTGTTGATTTAATTAAGCTTGCTTTTTGTTTACTAGTAAATCTATTGATAATGGAGATTCAGTCTCCATTTGTCTGTAACCGAAACTACATCACTCCTTACGTCACAATACCAAAAATCATCAATACATAGAATAAAGAACAACCATGTTATCAATTTAAAAAATATTTTTTTTTTTACTCTTGCCCTTTTTTCAGTAAGAAGAACTTAACTAAAAAGTTTACAAATAAATACTTACGATTTTGTGTAAAATTTGTGTGCAAAATATTCAAAATAATTATTTAATTAATAATTGATAGATGCATGTAACATTTTATTTGAGGGGGACATAACTAATTTCAATTGAGATTTTAACTCCTACTCCCCTCAGGCAAAATCTTTCAAAAATTAATTTTTACACCACCCGTGGGGCATTTTCTTTTTTTTGCTAGTTTACATAATTAATACAAATTACTTACTCCTATGAAACTATGCATATTTATGGAGGTGCTTGTGGTGGTTAATACCATAGGAATCGTCATAGGAAATAGACCTGAGTTCAAATCCTACACAAAAAATATAAATGTAGTATGTACGCAATTACTAGACTTTAGGCATAAAATGACCCTATAGATGGGTTGATATGCCCTTAAAATCAATCTATATTAAAAAAAAAAAAAAAACCTATGCAAATATTTCACGTTATTATATCTAGTGATCTGCATCTACTAAAGCTTAGCCCTGTTAGAATGCACCGATTGCACATCTGCAGAGGGGTAAGACTCCCCCAATGGGGCCACCTGTTGGCCATGGGTGGCGACCTATGATGCTTAAGGATAGAACCCAGGTGGTTGAGCAGTCCATGACTTGCAATACTCCACTTTGGCCCTTTCTTTGGCTAGACAGGCGGTCGGACAGGCCCCCTTTGATCAATCGGCTGGTCACGTCAAGCCCTAGCACCTATATGATTTTCCCAACCCTATTGCCCTTATGGCAAGCCCCAACCCTTTTTATCATAGGTGTTAGAACACTGTGGCTGAGGGTCTACATGTCCTGGGAATGACGTTAAACTCTATCTGATGGTGAGGTTCCAGTTCTGGAGGTTTGGGAAATGTGGAGCACCATTGCTCCCTGGTCCACTCTGACCTGGAGTGGTAGTACCTGTTAGGGTCCCATCTATGGGTTAAATAGAAAAATACGTTTATAAAAAGCATTGAGTATCCATTAAGAATTGATTTATTTCAAAACTTAATCGGCATTAAATGACCCACTGTGGTTGATATGCCGTAAAACAAAACCAACAAACAAATCTACCAAAGCTCAAATTGAAACAGTTTTGAATCTTGTGTGAGTTGCAGTAGTTGATCATCACCTAAATACTACATACTAAACACTAGCAGGACCTGTGGATATATCACATTATGATAATTTAATTATTACAATGTTTGATATGTTTACTAAATGCTATTGCAAAATAGTTAAATATGTAAAAAGTATTATAATCTCATTTAACTCTCTCTCATCTTCTTTTCTTTTCATGTTTGATTAAAACAGATTAGTGTCATCGCTTCCACATGCTCACTCCCTCTCTTTATCTTTCTTTCTTCATGATAAAAACGGAATGGTCCATTATTTAGCTGAGGTGACGACACTCATAAGAAATACGAATTTTGCGTGCAACACCAAATAATCAGAAATTACAATTTTTGCATTTCATCTTGGACAATTTAGATGGTCTCATTAACCAGAGGTGTTGCAAGATGATAATGGTTATACTTTTAAGGAACAAGAGTATTAATATATAGATGGGTCTTAGAGGTTGGCAAATATGATACATTTTATTCTATTCAAAGTAGTTATTATATATTAATTTTGATAGACAAATGTTTATCTCTTAAGCATTAATAACAATTTACTTTCACTTTGTGCAAACTGCATCTAGTGTTGAGGTTCCAATTCTGGAACTCTGGGGAATATGGAATACCCCTTCATCACCATTACTCCCAGGTCCACTCTGAGCTGGAGTGGTAGAACTTGTTAGTGTCCCATCTATGGATTAAATAGATAAATAAGTTTTTTAAAAATGTTAATACTCAGCAAGAATGGATAAAACCAAAATGTCTTTGCCATAAATCCTACCAACCAATACAAAAGTATGAATCCATTTTTTTCTTTCTTCTTCTTCTATGGGTAAAATTGTAGGACTGGCTGGGCTTGTTTAATCTTGGTGGGCAACCAGTCTAGTTGAACAATAACTTTGCCTAGGGAAAAACACTGGCAAACTGCCCCTATATAATATTACACTGGAGACGCGTGGTCTAATGGTTAGAGTCTTAGGAAATGGACTTGTCAACCAGAGTTTAGATCCTATACGAAGCGGTTTGCATTTCACATAGTGCTAATACCCTTGGGAAAGGTATGAATCCAACTATTCTCCCTCCAGCTAGGGCAGCCTGTGCTCTTTAATCTTGGCCAGGTAACCAGTCTAGGAAAAGGAAAACTCTGAATTCAAACCTGTTAAGCTCCACTTAAGAAATTGACCTTGTGTCACATCCTGCCAGTATGGAGGGGTTGGTAAATATATATATATTACCCTGTCAGTCATGTACACGTGTCTATGAATGAAGAGAATTACATTATAATCCCATTTGTGACTTTTCTGTTATATCTATTTATAATGGAAATTCATTGTCTATCTGTCTGTAACTAAAACTATGTCACTGCTTACGTCACAATACTCAAAATTGTTAATGCACAGAATAAAGAAAAACCCTGAATTATATATCTTTTTATTTTTTTTTTGAATATTCAATATTAATATTGATAAAATAAATAAAAGCTGTTCCTTATAATTCAACATTTGAATCCTTTCCAATTTAAATAGATAAACTATGAAATTAATTAAAATGTTGTATTATTACTTTAAATGGAAAAAAAAAAATTTGCAAAATTTGTAATGAATTTAAAAAAAATATTTTTTTATCTAGCTTGTTTTTCAGTTACAAGTTAACTAAAAAGTTTACAAATAAATAAATGCCTATGATTTTGTGTAAAATTTATGTGCAAAATATTCAAAATAATTATTTGATATTTATTATAATCAATAAATGCATGCAACATTTTATTTGAGGGGAACACAACTAAGTTTCAATTTCAAATTGTTTTATTTTTTTTTACTCGTTAGATAAATTTGATCACTTTGCTTACGATACAAACCTTATGACATTGAAATTTTAACTCCCACCTCCTCAGGCAATATCTCTCAAAATTTAAATTTTACACTTTTTTTTGCTAGTATTGATAATTAAATGGTAAATTAGCATACCATTGTGTATGTCTTATAAGTCGGTCTGCCTTAGAATACGCTTACTGTATCCTCTGCAAAGGTGTAAGACACCTCTCTCCTCTAGAACAGACATTAAACTGTCATAGGTATAACACTAAACTGCATCTGGTGAGGCTCCACTTCTGGAGATCTTGGGAATATGGAGTACCCCTTCATTGACATTACTCCCAGGTCCACTTTCACCCAGACTGGTAACGTACCATCTATTGGTCAGATCTGTTTGCAAATTATTTGTATTAAATAAGAATACTTGATATATAATGATGAACAAAAAACTTCTAAAAACTATAAACATACAGTGTATGCAATTCCCTGACCTCTAGGCATAAAATAACCTCAGTTGGGTTGACATGCCATTAAAAATCAATCATTATAATTTGGCTTTGAAGTTAAAAAGTTGAAAATGTGTTAAAACTGTAATTGCTAAAGTTTGTTAAAATCTGCTGTGGTGGCAGATATTATTAGCACAGGGGTTCTCAAACTTTTAAATCCGTAGACCCCTACAAAAATTTGTTTGACCTATCATGGACCGCTTCCTTATATATCCCAGTCTACCTTGCAGTTGTTTTGTTGCAACAATGAATTATAACAAACGTTTATGTAAAACTGTTGATTGTAAAATAACCCATAACATGTAAATAAGAACTGCAAATATTTAATACTTACCAAGGAAGCACATTTCCTAATGTGATGGGTGAAGCTGATGACTTTTGATAAGTTCATGAAACTTTTGAAAATATATCAACATGAGTATGTTCTCCAGGATTCTTGTGGAATTAATGAGTTGTTGTATAGAACCCCCCCCCCCCCCGAGGGTTTACGTAGACCACTTTGAGAAACCCTGTATTAGATGATGAATTTGCACAGGAATTGTCTGAACTAGCTGAAGTACCCATCTACTATTGGCAGGATGTAACTCAAGGTCAATTTTTAAGTGGAGTTTAACAGATTTGAATCCAGTTGCCATATCAAGGTTTAGCATTCCCAGTTGATTTAATCACATTAACATTAAATAGAGCTTTGTAAATGGAGTTCAAAAGTGGACATGATTTTGTAAAAAAAATGTCAAATCACAGACCAATTTAAAACAAGAAATTTAGTAATTTCTTCACTTTTCTTTATTTTTGGAGCAATTTTGATAAAACTTGGAATTCTTATGTAAAATTGTATGTTCTTTTCTGATTCTGCACTCAAATTGTATGTATCTCCATGCTAGAACCCATTATTTGGGGAATAAGAAGTAGAGATATCAAGTTTACCACAATATTATTCAACATTTGCATTTTAGTACGGCATATATACACATATATAGTATTATTTTATATAAATAACATCACTTTGGACTTAAAATACCTTTTTAAATACCTGCTATGTTGTATTACATACAAGAAATAGAATAATTCTTTATATAATTTTATTTAACAAAGCCTGTCCTGCATGTGCAGCTAATACCGTTTTAACTCACTGGAAAAAAAATAATTCAATGGTTAAAAGTTACATATTTAGAAAGATTATTTTCTTTTCTTTCCAACCATATGAATATTAAAAAAATTGGACCTGAAATAAGTGATGAAATACTGAATAAACGGTGACTAGTTGAGAGTTGTTTACATACGGAAGACAAGTAAATTTGAGTTTTTTTTTTTTTTTTTTTTTTTTCAAAGTTTCAAAGCAAATCCCTGATGGTATACAATTGTTTTTATTTCACACATTATATACGAAAATAATTCTGAGGCTGTCTCCTATTAGGCATATAGTGCTTTTTTTTTTGCTTATCTTATATTTTTTGAAGAAATTGCTTTCAACTTTGGTCTATTGTGGTTTCACTCCCAAAGGTCGGAAAAGAAAAAAACAAGTTTCTGCTTGTAGTTAAAAGTGTCTCCTATTTAATTATAAAATTTCAAGAATATTGATAAAGATTAACCACTTTGATTTTACAAAAAAAAGTAACACAGAAAACTTGATGCAGAAAAAAAATTTGTATTACATGTTTTTGGCACTTTTAAGACAAACTACCGTTTCAACTTGTAAAAAATAATTCAATTGATAAAAACACATACAAATTACATATTTAGAAAGATTATTTTATTTTCTTTCCAACCATATAAATATTTTAAAAATGGGACCTGACATATGCGAGTAATTCCTTTTTTAAGCCGATGAGGCCAGAATTACGAGAGATTGTTTACATTTGGAAATCAAGTAAATTTGAAAGTTTTCTTTTCAAAATGAAAACTTAGAGCAAAATCCCTGACAGTATACAATCGTTTTTATTTCACACATTATATATGAAAATAATCCTGAGTCTGTTTCCTATTACCAGTATAGTGCTTTTTCTCTTTTTTTTTTTTTTTTTTTTGTTGCTTTTTATATATTTTTTGAAGAAATCGCCTTCAAATTTGTTCTATTGTATTTTCACTTCCACAGGCCTAGAAACAAAAAAAAAAAGGTCTTGTTTGTACTTCCAGGTGTCTTCTAATTGAGTGTAAAATTTCAAGAATATTGATAAAGATTAGCCACTTATTTTGAAAAACAAAGAGTGTAAAAATTAGTCTTTAAAAAAGTCATATTTTATGTTTTCGGCTTTTTGAAGCAAAAAATCATTTTAACTGGCTGTAAAAAATAATTCAAATTTTAATTGTTTTTAACAATTAAAATTACATATTTATAAAGATTATGTTCTTTTCTTTCCAACCATATAAATATTTTTAAGATTCGAACATAAATACAAGAGGAATTGCGATTTGAACTAATTAAGGTGAAAAATGGTCTATGTCCAACGATTTTACAAAACGAGCTGGCAATGCTACAAGGTTAAAGAACCTAGTTTTCCTTGCTATTTTACCCATAACTAGATGGAGAATATTTGGATTCATACCTTTCTCAAGGGTATTAGCACTATGTGAAATGCAAACAGCATACTGTGATACAATACAACAGATAGAAAGACTTAGCTTTCATTTCCATTCAAGTTCTATGCACAAATTTGTTTGTTACTGGTACATCACATCACATCATTTAAGAAGCACTGGGGTGAGACTCCAGTTCTGGAACTCTGGCAGGAGGACGGTGTCACCATTTTATTGCCATTATTCCCAGGTCTCACTCTGAAAAAGAATATCTGTAAGGGTCCCATAAATGGGTCAAATAGTCCCGTTTGAAAATCATTAGTATTAGATAAGAATATACCTCGCTTATGTGCTATTCACTATCAATGCTTGAAACCATATAACTGTGCAAATTTTTTGTATTAAAAAGGATTACTAGATACTAAGTAAGTGTAGTGAGGAGCTGACGGTAAGTGTGGCGCTCCACCTCAGCAAAAAAAAAAAAATCTTCCTGGTCTAGTGCTAGCAAAAAGGTGATTGACACCCTCACTCTCTGGCTGATACCGACAATAGGCTGTTCTGCCAACTTACTAACTAGATACTATATAACTGTGTGCAAGCTAATAATTATTATAGACTAATAAAATAGTGTGATCTTAAAAAAAAAAAAAATTTACAATGGAATGTTGAAAATATAGTTATGATCATAATCAAACATTTACAAATTAATCAGATTTTATCATTAAATAACCCATAAGGGGTTTATATGCTGTTAAATAAACCAAACCAACTTTCTTTTTTCATGTATGAATGTAATAATCTATTAATAATGGAGATTTGCTTCCGGTTTTTGTCTAACAAAAATTATGTCACATTACCCAAAATTGTCATAACATAGAATAAATACACTCAAAATTTGAACATGCAACATTAGACAGTCCTCATTGTTTTTTTAAACAAGTTTTAATAAATACATGACTGGTATTATATATCTATATATAGTTTGTTTTATTTTGATACATATTTAAAGTTTACATTTCAAATTGTTTTATTTTTTAATCCTTTAATGAATTTGATGATTTTACTTACTTAGGATACAAACTCGCTGACATTGAATTTTTTACTCCCACCCCTCAGGCAATGTTTTAAAAATCTATTTTTACATTGCCCGGAGTGCGTTTTTTATTTTATACTAGTAATAATAATGGAGATTAGGTCTCAATTTGTCTGTAACTGAAACTACATCATTGCTTGCATCACATTACCCAAAATCACTAATACGTAGAATAAATACACTCATGAAATCTTAGACAATTCTCATTATTTTTTAAAACAAATTTTAATTAATATGTGCCTGGTATTATATATTTATATATAGTTTGTTTTATTTCTATATATATTTAAAGTTATCAGAACTAAGTTTCCATTTTAAAATGTTTTTTTTTACTTCTTTAATAAATTTGATTTTACTTACTTTTGATACAAACCCTCTAACATGGAATTTTAAAGTACCCCTCAGGTAATATCTTTCAAAAATTCATTTTTACACAGTTGGGGGGGGGGGGAGCTAGTTCACAATTTAATTTTTTCTTTAACAATTTAAAAAAAATTTTTTTAAGATAATAGCATAATTTTATTTTTTAAGTTTGTAAACTAGAAAAAAAATTGTCGATAGATTTTTTGGCATTTCAGCCTAGGATAAGATATTACAGACAAAAAAATAAATATACAAATACCTGCTTTATAATTGATTAAAAAGTGTAATTCAGAATGAATCTGCAGGATGATCCAAAAGTCTTGTCACCCCCTCATCAATTAACTATAATTACATGAAATTGGCTGCTGGAAATGAAATAGATAATTATATGTCATAATATAAAAACAAAAAATAATAAAAGTTTTAAAAGAATATGTAGGGTGGCAAGAGTTTCGGACGACTCTCTATAAAAGTAATAGTGACTTTTTTCTTATTTAATTTTGTAATTATAGTTCTTTCTGTTAAATGAAATTTTTCGCTCTGCCTGATAAATGATGAAAAGAAAGGTATGAAACCCAGGGTTGCAGAATCACATCCATGCAATAAATATATATACACAAACTAATATATATATATATATATATATATAATCTTTATTAGTGATATTGAACACTCTTATAATACTGCAAATTTTTGGTCCTCCACTAACTCACCAAGTGAGATAGTAATAACCATACACTATTGTTCTCTATCTATATATGTATATATATAATATTGGTGTATGTGTTTATTTTATTCAAAGTTGTTACTGTTTCAAGATAGATTTTGAAAATTAACAAGATGATGACTCTAAATTTGCTGACCAAACAAAAAACTTATTATAACCCTTGGATTTCGGGTGAAAAACTATTGAAAATTATCAGTGTTCTTTCATTTAGTATAAACATTTTATTTTAACAAGGCTATTTGCATTTCACATAGTACTAATACTCTTGGGAATGATATGCATTACACTATTCTTCCTCCAGCTATGGGTAAATAGTAGGGCGGACCAGGCTCTTTAACTTTGCTTAGGCAATCAGTGTAGGAGAAGTAAAACTTTGAATTCAAGCCTGTTAAAATCTACTTTAGAAATTAACCCTGTATCACATCCTACTCTTGCAGAGAGGTTGGTATATATATATATATATATATATATATATATATATATATATATAGTTTTTATAGATGATCAGTTCTAGACTGGATTGATTGGTTTTAATGGGTGTTAACCTGTCTAGGGTTATTTTATTCTACAGCCCTAGCTGACAGGATGGTAGAGGTTAGGGAATCATGTTCATTGTACATTCATATTTACAGAAGTAAAACTCTGAATTCAAGCCTGTTAAAATCTACTTTAGAAATTAACCCTGTATCACATCCTACTCTTGCAGAGAGGTTGGTATATATATATATATATATATATATATATATATATATATAGTTTTTATAGATGATCAGTTCTAGACTGGATTGATTGGTTTTAATGGGTGTTAACCTGTCTAGGGTTATTTTATTCTACAGCCCTAGCTGACAGGATGGTAGAGGTTAGGGAATCATGTTCATTGTACATTCATATTTACATTTTTTGTGTAATTGTTTCTTCAGAGTTTTCTGTACATGGCCCGATTGAATATGATTTTAAAAAAAAAACCCAGATCTAGTTAATGCATAGATGGGATCATAAACGGTACCCCCCCCCCCCCAGGACAGAGTAGACCTGGGAGTAAAATCAATAAAAGGGTAACTCCATACTCTCTAGTTCTCTAGAATTGGAATGTCAACATCAGATGCAATTTAGAGTTATACCCAGGATATGCCCTTTGGTGGTGGGTTAGGATTCTTACCCCTATTCAGGCGATAGTTAATGTATTCCAAGTCCTGGTGACTGGATGGTCTTCTAGACTGGAGATTGATATTTGTTCTTTTTTGTTATTACCAATAAAAAAAGTTTTTTAAATAGTGTTATTCAATAGAATATATTATGCAGATATACAAACCTAATTTGATTGAAAGAAATTGATTTTCTTCTTTACATCCTAGAAAGCCTATGTTTGTGACAACAAATCCAGATGCTATTTTAAGGTTGGCATAAAAGATATCTATATATTGATATGCTCGTTCCTTGATCTTCCGATCGCTCTCATTTTGCAACACTTAGTTGAAAATGAGACCATCCAAATTGTTAAAGATGAAATGCAAAAATGTAAATCCTGATTTTTTGGTGTCGCTTATCTGCCAAATTCTTATTTCTTATGAGCATTGTCATCTCAGCTAAATAATGAACCATTCTGTTTTTAATTTAAAGAAATAAAGGGAAGAAAAAGGAAATGCTACACAGAAAAAAATGAAATAAAGAAAGAAAGTGTGCAGAAGCGATAACGCTAATCTATTTCAATCGAACATAATGAAAAGAAAGAAGAAAAAAAGAGTGGGACAGTTAAATCAAGATTATTATACTTTTTACATATTTTACAATAGCTCTTACGTAAACGTATCAAACAAAGTATCATACTGTGGTATATCTAGAGGTCCTGCTAGTATTTTAATAAAATACCCAAATCACATACTGGTTAAGTTAAAACTCTTAACATCCTGTTAAGAATTTTCTAAGTCCAGAGCCCCATTCTTATAAGGATTTATCAAAAAATAGCTAAAAATGACCTTTTCATTTAAAGTTACCTGTTATTTCTCTTAAATCAAAGACTTCTAAATATGTTTAATATTACATTTAAACAAAGGCTATCATTTGGGGTAGATTAGAAAAATGAATGTGACTTCTGGCCGGGTGGAATGAGGCGGTATAGGACGTTAAGAGTTAACCTGTGACAAGGTTGCCTCTTGGCACAAACAAAACATAAAACTGTGTGTGTGCTGGGGAG
The DNA here is from genome assembly GCA_023376005.1 of Doryteuthis pealeii. NCBI lineage: Eukaryota > Metazoa > Mollusca > Cephalopoda > Myopsida > Loliginidae > Doryteuthis > Doryteuthis pealeii. Next base: position 100,821,967 of record CM042153.1, read on the forward strand.
ACCCCCTCTCCCCAGCACATAATAATAATGATATTTAACTGTGTGTAGTTCAGGTGGGACAGGGATAGTAGATTCAACTGTCATTTATTCAGTCACTCAATCTAAACATGTCACATTCTACTCTGAATATTTAGAAATGCTACCCCCCCCCTCATTTTTTTTTTTTTTTTTTTTGTATTTAAGCAAAAAATTTCATCTGGTGATTTGTTTATTTTGGTAGATTTCTAATTACAAAGTTAAAAAAAATAATTAAAAAATAATTAACATAAGATACTGACAAATATTAACAGAAATTCTTTAAAGTCTTTTTTTTTTTTTTTTTTTTTTTTTTTTTTTTAAAGCAAAACTTGAGGATTTTAAAAATTATATTTTATTTATACTAGCAAAATTATGCGCCCTTCTCCGGGTGTAAGTATTTGAGTTTTAATGTAATGAAATATATTAGAAAGACTAACAAAATTAAATAAGAATGCATATAAAAAGATTACACTTATTTTAATTATATCTTAATTGGTTTCTATATAAAATCATTCATAGGAATTGATTTTAATTCATTTGTAGAATAAAACAATAATATTAGACATCAATAATACCAAGTAATTATTTATTAAACCCGGTTTTGTTAAAACCACTATGCAAATTAACCACACCATATATTATGTAAAACTTTATTTCTCAGTGATATATTGCAGGATTTTAAATGCACTAATAATATGGACTGTTTTGAGGCAAATCTAACTCAGATTTTCATAGAATAAATCTTATTTATTAACGATGTCTCTATGTATCAATGATTTTGACTTTAAATTAAGTACTCATTAATAAACTTACGCAATTCCTGAGGGTGTTGGGACATAAGCAGTGACATAGTTTCGGTTACAGACAGACACCGAATCTCCGTTTTAATAAGATTAAAAGGGGTGAGTAGAAACATAGAAATTTGTTGAAAATTTTATTACATACTTTTGTATAAGTTGACCCTTGCTTTCCAATAATAAAAGAAAAAGAAATATTAATTTATGGAACTAATTTTTTAACCCAAAGATTATTCCTTGGCCTTCACATATTTAGATTTCAAAAAAATTATAATTTGGTTCTTGAGATTTAAAGAAATGTTACGATTTTTGTGGCCATTTTTATGTAAGATCACTTTACAGTAGAGATACTTTGTATTCCTTAGTGTAAGGTAGAATCCTTGTGTTCCTTAGTGAAGAATTCTTGGTTGTTCCTTAGTGTTAGGCAGAGTCTTTGGTTGTTCCTTGGTGTTCCTTAGTGTTAGGTAGAATCCTTGGTTGCTGATCTGTTCATCTGTATCAAATACGTGCAAATGAACTGTTTTCAAGATTGGTGATTAAATAGTTAACTAACCACATATTCGAGGATGTTGATTGTCTGGCTTTAATCCATACACCCATACAGAGTCTATAAGTTTAAGTGGTGGCTTACAGCACACCTTATATATCAAAATATTCCAACAGATACCGATTCTGCCATTGTGTAAGAGAAATGGAAGTACCAGTTTGAGTGTGTCAATAAATGGTGGAAGGAATCTCTCTTGGCAACCAACATCTGACTGGAGTATTTTATATTGAATTGAAAATTTCTTTTAATCTTTGTTGTAAGCCAATGACTGTGGCAATTATATGCCAAATTTTTTTACTTTTAAAATTCAAAAGAAAATATTTTATCAGTGTCTGACAAAATGCTATTTCTTTGAACTTTTGAGATAAGGCTTAATAATTTGAATTATTTGGACTATTGTCCTCATCTTTATTGTTATATACATATATGAACTATTGTTGAGCTAGACAGCGAGGGAGTCTGTCCCTTCTTCACTAGTGTTAGACCAGGGAGATTGCTTTTACATCTGAGGTGGAGCACCACACCTACCGTCAGTTCATTTTTTTGTCACTTCACTTATCAAAAAACTTTCTTTTTTTTAAAAAAAAAAAAAAAAAAATTTTTTAAATTTTTTAATAAAATCTGTTCTAAATAGAAATTTGATTTAAGAAATCAAATTGTAGTTTACCAAAACACCAAACTGAAACATATAGATGACACCATAAACGTGTAATGAAAAAGTGGATTTAAAAATTCATCCCATCCCTCAATTAGTATCTGTCTAAATTTCTGAGATGAAGAGTCGTCATTATTTACTTGCTGTGACTATAACAATCAAGATAATGATAATATTACACTAGTTCACATACCTAGGTAGTAATATCTCATCCACAGAAACCAATGTCAATATATGCATAGGAAAGGCATGGACTGCTATAGGCAGATTATTGATCATATGGAAATCTGATCTCTCTGATAAGATAAAGTGAGAATTATTCTAAGCTGTAGCTGTGTCAGTGCTACTGTATGGCTGCACCACTAAGACTCTACCAAAATGCTTAGAGAAGAAGCCAAATGAAAATTATACAAAGATGCTGCATGTTGTCTTGAACAAATCTTGGAAGCAGCACCCCACAAAAAAAAAGCAGCTGTACAGCCACTTACCCCCTATCACACGAACCATCCGAGTAAGATGAATAAGACATTCTAGATAAGCAAGGAAAAACTCATAAGTCACCAACATGTGAACATACTAGTGTAGGCTGACCAGCAAAAACATACATCAATTAGATCTGTGTAGATTCTAGATGCTGTGTGGAAGACCTGCCAGAGGTATTGACTGATAAAGACAGGTGGCAAGGGTCATGTGAATCTGTGCTAATTTAAGAAAGAAGTTATAGCTCCAATCTGTATGTGTTTGTGTATAATTCAATCATGTAAATAGATAGACCTTTGATTTTATGGTCCTGAAATCATTAAGTTATGGAAATAATTTTATAGAGTACTAGACAAAATGTGATCGTTGGGTCACCCATTGAGCTCTGAGTAGATAATTGGGATTAAGGAAAAGTGAGATTGCAAAGCGAATTAGATTTTAAAAAAAAAAAAAAAAAAAAATCATTAAAATCATTTTGTAAGATTTCTAAGAAAGGGAACCTTTGACCTAATTTAAATTTGTTGAGAGCCAATATGTTAAAGCTACTGGCTCGTTGCTTATGAAATTTGACATACAAATACATTTCATAATTCTCAATATTTCTCACTCTCTATTCTCAATGAGAAACTAACATATATAATGAGGAGGTAATCAAGATATACATAGAGAGAAAGAAAGTGATAGGCAGAATGTAAAATAAGAGACAGGTCAATTTTTGACTTAATTGCAAATTACAACTAATTAGAAACAATTAAAATGGAATTTTTTTTCAAACATAACTCAATCCTAGAAATAGAATAGAAATTTAGTATAATTTTCATGTCATTAAACTAAACAGTAAAAAAAGCCTTTAGGAAACAAAAATTGATTCAATCAGCTTTAATATAATTATAGATTGTCACTATTTTATTGCCATTACTCCTAGGTCCACTACCTGGTAGGGTCCCATCTATGGTTTAAATGGATCTGTTTGAAAATTATTTGTATTAGATTGAAATACTTGATTCCATATAACTTTGCAAATTATTTGTATTAAGAATAGTTACTTGAAGCTATATATATATATATATATATATTTATTTTATTATCTCTGATTATTATTAGTTACATGAACCCGTATAACTAGCAATGCACACTAATGACTAAAACATTGGAATTCAAGTTTTTAGGCATACTCTTTACGGTTACACACTCTTTACAGTAAAATCTTTATAAGTTTGTAGTCAAACATTGTATTACAATCAAACTTATATCATTAAATAGAAAATAAATCTTTTATTTGTTGGAATAATTTATAAAATAACCTTCATGGTTAGTTTTTAATGACAAAATAAAAATAGCCATATTACTCATTTTAGCACATTTAGCTGTGAATCAGTTTTTCAATGCCGTCCGTGGTGATACCCTCATTTCAAAATAATAATCTAGTGAAACCGTTAGAATATTGTTGTGTAATTTTCTAACAAAATAGAGATTTAATAGACCTTCAATTTGATATGTGATATAAGACAAATACATACTTGGAAAATTTAACTGTAACTGGTTAATGTTTACTATAAAAGCTTTGAGAATAAATTAAGATATTACTTTTTATCACTGTTGTTGGTTAATAACATTTTTCTCTATTTTTTGGTAGAAATGTTGTGAAAAAACTATTTGTAAACATTACTGGAATTTTCATTTGAATTTTGGAAAATTTCAGAGTTAAGCAAAAGCTGGCAGCAGTGATACCCTCATTTCAAAATAAAATTCCTGCAAAATTATTAAGAATATTTCTATAGAATTTTCCAATCAATTAGAGCTAAAATAGTTTTTGAATTTGGTATATTATATATGGTGATTATCTCATTAAAAGTTTAATTTACAAGCTGTTGAAATTAACAGCAAAATTTCCAAAAATAAAGTATCACTAATTAACACTCAAATATTGATTAATAATGCTTCTCTGCATCTTTTCATATAAATAATATGGGAACATTTTTCACAACTTCTTTGAGATTTCCATTTTAATTTGTAAAATTTTTTGAATTTAGCTTTGAAAATGGGTAAAATCAAGTAGCAGTTGATTCTACTTTTCTAAGTGACATCACTCTCATGGTTGAACATAAACAAAAGCCGAGTTTTATCTAAACTAAAAAATTCTTGCTTATTTGTGATAAAACCTTTTAAAAAATTACATTTTTAGGTTTTATTAATCTAAAAAGAAATTATGAGAAAATTATGTGAATAATGAGTTTTGTTTCTCTAGTATATATGTATATAAAATTTCATGTGTTTTTTTTTGTTTTTTTTAACCCCACCATGAATTAAAATTCAACAAAATTCAGAGGGGGAAAAAAAGTGATAAAATGATGTAATTTTTGCTGTATTCTGAAGACGAAGGATTTTTAAAAAATCACATGTAAAAATTATCTATTTTACAGTTTTTAAAATGGGAGAATTTTATAAATTAAAATATGTATCAGTCAAAATGGCGCATTTTTGCTACTTTTCTTTCTCTTGAAGATGTCAGGAAATCCCATTTTATTCCCTATATTGCCAACTATTACTATGTGAATTTTCATCTTGAGAGACAATGGAGAAAATTGATTTTATTTATGAAAGTTTATTTTTGGGGGTCCGAAATCTTGACTTTTGCTTCCTATTGTCTTTGAAAAGAAATTCCTTATTTGGTAGGAGGTGACAAAATCTGAATTACTCCACAAATGTTCAATAAAATTTTGAAAATTCAAAAAGCATTTTCTTTTTTTCAATGACCTCTATCCAAAAGAACTAACATATATTATATCAAATCCAAAATTTAAAAAATAAAAATTTAAGGGTGCATTTTTAATATAACTGAACAAACAAGTAATTATTATTAAATAGAAATAGTTACTTGAAACCATATAATTATGGAAAAATTATTTGTATTAGATAGGAATACTTGAAACCGTATAATTATGGAAAAATTATTTGTATTAGATAGGAATACTTGAAACCGTATAATTATGGAAAAATTATTTGTATTAGATAGGAATACTTGAAACCGTATAATTATGGAAAAATTATTTGTATTAGATAGGAATACTTGAAACCGTATAATTATGGAAAAATTATTTGTATTAGATAGGAATACTTGAAACCATACAACTGTGCAAACAAATGATAGAAAAAAAAAAAAAAAAAACAGTGCAATGGAACAATAAAAATCTACTTATGATTGTAATCAAACATGTAGAAATGAATTCAATTTTGGCATTAAATATCCCATAAGGAGTTGATACACCATTAGAAAAATAAACTAAACCAAACTTTGATTTATGGTCACAAAATCATTAATTTTTGAAGCTAATGGTTTCTTCTCATCTTTGCTGTTATTTTAGATGTTTAGCTTACAAAAAGATTACTCCTATAATTGCTAGTGCCTCATATGTTGTAATGGTTAGCAAGCTGGATTCCCAGATCATTGATTGTAATGACTGATTAGTTAATTTTTAAGAATCATAATGTAATGTTGATTTATTATATCTAGAAAATATTAGCCTTATGAATTATTTATTTAATTTAAAAAATGTAAAAAAAAGAAGGGGGTAATGATTCAGTACATTTTCATTCCTTTGTTGCCATGACTACCAAGTTCATTCTGACCCAGAGTGTTAGTAGGGGTGGTGAAGTTCCATTTCTGGAGCCATGAGGAGTGTGAAATCATTCTTTTGTTGCCATTACTCCCAGGCCTATTCTGACTTACTGTGCTTGTAGGGTACCCTCTAGGGGTCAAATAAATCCTGTTTTGAAAATCATTTGTATTAAATGGTAATAATTGAAACCTTACAACTTGTCCAAATAAATGATTATAGGCAAATAAGAGCGATCGTAAAGAAATAGGATTTTGAAGTAAATCAAAAACATTGAATTTTAAAACATTAATATTGCAACTAAGTATGAAGGGGTTATTTATTTAAAATGATTGTGAGGATAAATGATAAAATAATAAAGATGAGGACAACAGTCCAAAAAATCTAATATATATATATATATATATATATATATATATATATATATATATATATATATATATATATATATATATATATATATATATATGTGTGTGTGTGTGTGTCTACTTCATCATCATGTCACACTAGCAGCATGGATATCCATGACAATTTTTCACCAACCATCCCTATCATTCATTGCCCCTGGCAGGTCCTCTGTGCAGCATCCAGTATCCGTGCAGAGTTGGTCAATGTAAGTCTTTGCTGGGCAGCCCTCACTGATGAGTTCATCCTTGCTTCTCCAGCAGTGTCTGGCATATCTACCTAGCAGCAGAAATATTAGCCAAAATAATACTTGTTCAAAGGGTTAAATTCTTTGTGATGTGTCAATTTTCAAAATAAATTTATTTGCTGTCTATGGTGTAATGGTTTAGAGTCGTAGGAAATGGACTCATCAATCTGAGTTCAAATCCTGGACGATGCTTTTTGCATTTAACATAGCGCTAATACTCTTGGGAAAGGTATGAATCCAACTAATTCCCCTCCAGCTATGAGTAAATAGTAGGGCACATTGGACTCTTTAGAATTTAAACCTATTAAACTCTGCTTAAAAAATTGACCTAGTGTTGCATCCTACTCATGCAGAGGGGTTGGTATATATATATATATATATATATATATATATATATTATATAATGATAATGAAATTATTGTGTACAGTTCTCAGGTGCACCACAACTCCTCAAAGACTCATGTATAGTTCATAGAATAATATACTAATGTCAGGAAAATGAATAGCTTATGAGCCATAATATACGTGTGTGTGTATGGAGTAGGGTATCAGGTATAGTGTTATCAAATTACAAGGAGCATGGAGGCTTTGAAAGATGCAGTGTTTCAGCAGCCTACAACAGATGTAGGCAGTTTATTCCATGCCTCAGTAACTCTGAGCATAAAAAAAAAGGTTTCAGAAAGTCATGCCAACGTGTGTTAGAAACATGGAAATCGAAAAAGTGCTCAAGCTTGCAGTTGGCAAGATGGTTAATAATCTTATGAGTGTTTACCAAATCAGTTGCCAGATGTCGGAGTTTCAATGAATCCATGCCCAGGGCAGCAAGATGTTCAGAATATGGTAGATACCTGATGGAGGGTATTGGTTCCACGTCTCTGCACTGTAGAGTAGGTCGATTTTGGTTCCACGTCTCTGCACTGTAGAGTAGGTCGATTTTGGAACTGTAACGTCTCCCATGTGGTGAAAGTTGCAAATTAATATAAAGAATTACCACACAAAATATTTTTCTTTAAAACTTTGCCTTCGTTTAAGGAAATGGATTTCTTTTAAAATGTTATCACTGTTACAGCTTAATTATTAGGTAAAAAGCCGCATATAAGAGTGTCGGTGGTGATGAGAGACATATTTTCAATTTGATTTTTAGTTGAAATATTTTATTCATTTCATTTCAAATGACAACCTTTTCTGTTTTAGATACTGAAATTGTTATATTTTCTAACCAATTTCTAGGCTAAATTTTGCGAAAACTAGGATTTTTGGTGCATTTTAGTGCATTTCCTTTGATGCTATTTCCTCAAACAATGGTGCAAGTAAAAGATCTAATTTTTGTTATCAGTATTAATTAAACCAACAAATAACTTTTGATTGTGAGAATTTGATATTTAAAAAAAAAAAATGGGTGAACAATCAACCTACCTACTCTACAGCCTCCTGGAGGTTAATGTTCGTTCTGAGTGAGGTAAGGGTTCTAGATTGGTGATACAAAATTCGAGGTGTGATGTATGATTTATGATTTATGATAATGTGATTTTTATTTATTGCATTAAATATCCCCTACCACCTTTTTTTTTTTTTTTTTATAATTTTTTTCTCTTTTTACCTCTTTTTCAGGCGGAAGAACAGTTGAAATTGGTTGAAGAGCAGCGGAAAATCCTAGAGGAGAAACAGAGGATGGAGGAAGAAGAAAGGAAACGAGTAAAACAGGAACAAGATAGGATTTTAAATAAGAAAAATGCTCGACCAAAATTATCATTCAGCCTGGGAAAATAATAATTTTCAATTGTGAGCCATTTAAATTTATTTTCATTTTACTTTCTTCTTTGGAGCTTTACCATTTGAGGAGAGAATTTTCTTTCAGGGAAGATCGTATTGGAAAGGCAACTAGGATGGTTAGATTTTGATTGTTATATTTCTAAGTTTGGATTAGAGAGAAGACAACATGGGTTGCTCACCCGCTAGATCACTAAAGTTAAGCAGTGATGAGCCTGTTAATAACCCTCTATCTACCACTGCCATCCGCAATAGCCATGTCACAAATGGTTGACAAGCTAGTATCGTATCACTGATCCTTTACTACTGAATAGGAATGAATTCATTTAATTCATTTCTCTTTTTTTAAACTTTAACCCGTTTTCTAAGAGCTGACTATCTCTGGCGTTTTCAGTCAGTCCGGCATTTTGATCGTTGGGCGGTTTGGGGCGCTCTGGTAGATAAAGGGTTAAATACTTAATTGGGTGACCACTTAATCAACAGCAAATACTGTAAGCAACCCGAGTTCTTTGTTTATCAAAAATAATTTGATTTGGCATTGAATGATCCGAAAAGGGTTGATGTGCCATAAAACAAAACAACTAACCAACCGTGGGTTGCTCAGGCAATAAAAGAAACCACCTTCCTTAATTTCACTCTTGTTAAACTAACTTGCTACCTACCTACCTACCTACCTACCTACCAACAATCAATGTCTTGTTTACATCATCTCTCTCTCTCTCTCTCTCTCTCTCTCTCTTTTCTCCCCTTTTAACTTTATCAAGGGACTAATAAACTAGATAGGATTGCTAGGGGTCAGTACAAATGAATATGGAGTTTGTATATTTGTTTATCTGTGTGCCTGGGAACATGGTTATTTTAAAAATCTTTTTGTCTGCTGTTGTGTGCGTGTGTGTATGCGTGTATGTGCTTATTCAAAGTCTTACTGCGTGGGTGTGGGTGTAATCTCTCTCTCTCTCTCTCTCTCTCTCTCTTTTCCCTATCCTCACCTTAATAATTCTCTGAAATGAATCACAAACAGAACTTGGTTATTATACAGGTCGTTTAATGATTGTTAAATATCATAAATACAAACTCTTGTGGTTGGGGGGGGGGTGAGGAGGAAAAGGAGGAGGAGGAGGTTAATTTGTGATTAATTTCTCTACAAATAAAGATGACTTGTACAATTCTATAATAACCAGATCTCATATATAAGATTTTCTAACTTAGTAGAATAATAGAATCTAAGGAAGAGAACTGAGTTTATTTTTATTGATTCTAGTTGAATAACATGATGATGATGATGAATTCATCTTCAGTAATTTTTAATTGCATGGTATATTTATCACAAAGTAAATTCATCCTATCAGATTTATTTGCTTTTCTAGGTTTCCTCAAACTCTTTAGCTCTTTTTAATTAAATTCTTAAAAGCAATGATTAAATTCTGGATTAAGCCACAAATAATTTACTGTCGATGAATTTACCACACAAGATTTTTATTTCCTATTTATTTATAATTTGCATTCTGTCTATGGAAGGATTTCCCATTTTCTATACTTGTAAAATCTCACCTAGCTACAATCGAGAGAAAAAAAAAAAAAAAAGTGTTTTTGTGTATGTGTCATAGCTGCAGATTTGAACTTATGTCATTCTGCAAATACACTTTCTTTTTACTAAATTCACACACAAAAAATGTTTCAGTTAGAAGGGAATTGGGCGGTCAGAAAATGACCAAGACCCCGCTCCCTGCCTTGCTTAAAATAGTGAAAGGCTTGCTGCTCTTGTCCAAAATATGCCGACTGTTCCAAACTCGTTTTCTGCATTGTTAATATAATCTGTAATTATCATAAATAGTTTTTTTTTTTCTCTTTTATAAAAGAATTGATATATTTTTAAATGGTAAAATGTATCAATTATATATATAGTGTCATGCAAATATATATATATATATATATATAATATTATATTATATTATATTTTAAGTGTTCCAAGCCACCTGTATCTCAGCAACAGTAATTATAAAATAATCCATACAAAATATTTTTCTTTATTCTTAGATTGGTGTGTGTGGGGGTCAGAGGTGAGACTCTAAACCAGGGTGGAGTGAAATAGGGATTATATATTATATATATATATATATATATATATATATATCTCAAATTGTTGTCTTAGGTGTTTTTTTTTTTTTTTTTTTTTTTTTTATAACTATAATGCAGATATAAATTGCCTCTTCCTAGATTTTCTTTCTAAAGGATAAATTTTTGAAAGTTGTGTATTAATCAATTTTCAGAGTGAATATTTTTAATTATTTTAATACGGGTCAATAATCTTGTTTTGAAACTAATGTTTCAAGCAGGAGGCCTTTGAACACCTTTTAAGGTTTTCATTAACTTGGTTTCTTGATCTCATCCATAACCATAACACCACCATACACACACACACACACACACACACACACACACACACACACATGACAAACAACACCTTTTAGTATTAGATCTACTGCAAATCACTAAGTCTGTAATTATATCTGCTTCGAGTCGTGGTCACTGTAGATATAAAAATGTAGTGATCACCAGTTTCTTGGATTTGGCTGCTGCGGTGTATCTTGCTCATATCACCAGGATACAAAATCTTCAGACTTTTAACTTTTACTTTGTTGTATCATCGAGGTGAAAATACTGTGATATTCAAGCAACATAAATAACTATTTGCAGTTTTCAGCTTCAATTAATTTTTCTTGAAAAGTCCTGATGACAACAAACAGCAGAAAATGACACTTTTCTTATGGCTAATAATTGACGATTATATATAATATATATATATATATATATATAGTGTGTGTGTGTGTATATGTTTAGTTTTCTTTTTAGTATTGGAGAATTGAAAATAAAGTGCTTGATTACAGTGTGTTGTCTTGATGATAAGTGGGTAACATGATGCTTTGAAACGAATGGTAACAATTGCACTTTAAATGTATTGTACTTAATAACATTAATTTATATATATATATATATTATATAAAGTAATTGGTAATCTGCTTGAAGCATTGTTAAGTATGTTATAATATATTAGTAATTTGAAGGCCAATACAATGCGTATGAAAAATAAAAACAAAAAGACGTTATTTTTGCCTAATCGATTTCGAAGCATGAACTTCATCATCAGAGATTCGTATCTGATGATGAAGTTCATGCTTCAAAATCGATAAGACAAAAATAACATCTTTTTGTTTTTATTTTTCATACGCATTGTATTTGCCTTCAAATTACTAATATATTATATATATATATATATATATAATAAGCAGTGAGCAGATGATAGTCTACTTTAAATTCACTCGTCTACTGTTGCAGGTTTGACTTCTCACCAACTGTTGAATTATTCTAATTTCACCAATTAGACCAAAACGACTTTTCCTATCAACTTGTCATTTCATAGTAAAATCAATCAATAATCTAAACATCTGTAACGCATTTCCTTTTTTTAGTAAATGATATTCTAATTTACTCATTATTCTCTTTCCATCTTTCACTTTTCTTTTTATTTGCGTGCAGTGCTTCTCTTCTGTTGAGTCTGCGATGTGTGTATGTGTGTGTCTTTGTAAGTGTAAGCAAGGAGTATTTGCATTCTTTTGGCTACTGTGTAGTCTTGTTTTTCCACACTTTAAATGTTGGCCCATAATTAGGAATTAGGAATGAATACCAAGCATTGAACTACCACATTTTGTTTGTTTTTTTTTTCTGGATGTTGTTAACACTGTATTTTGACTGATCCATTTTTCAGCCTTTGTCAGGTGTATGTGCAAGAAAAGGGGGAGGGGGGAAAAGTCTCCCACCCCTCCTAAAAAATAATGGAGTTTCATTAAAGAATGAAAGAGATGGTATAGATATTGGCTTATCAATTAGGTGTATGAGTTGATTGATTTCTGTTTAAAATTGTTTAAATTTGCAAGTGGGGGACCCAGGTTGGGAACCACTGCTATATACCTATTTTCCTAATTAGAAACTTTTGCAAAATCAACCTTTTTTTTCTTCTTTTTTCTTTTTAATAAATATAGACAATATTTTTTAAGAAACTAAAAAAATATAAAATTATGAATACTAGAAATCCATTACTTCATATGATGTGTAAAATCATCAGATTTTTCTGTCTGATGATTGTGCACACTGCATGGAACTTAAAAGTAACAGACTTCTAGTGTTCATAATTTCATATATTTCTTGGTTGTGTACTGTAGTAGTGTTGAACACTTTTTATTGGAAACTGTTTTCATCTGTCTTTTTAATTATATATATATATATATATATATATATATATATATAAAACTTAAGCAATGAAGACATTTTCTCAGAAAAATTCCTATTTGTTCTTGTTTCTGCAACAGAATTGTAGTTTATTGTAATCAAAATATAAAATTACCTTCTCTATCTTTGAGGAAACCAACATTTTATTAATGAATCTAAATTCTAATTTTCTGTAGGATTCTCTATGCATTTAAAAAAATTTTTTGCATTCAGGGATTTTTGGTGTTGGAAATATCAATCTGAATTTAGTTAATTTAGGATTTTAAATTGGATTTCAACATTGGCTTTCTTAGCTTTAGCAGACTGGATATTGGGGAAATCCCCTGGTTACTTGGTGCTGCTGGAATAGTATTAGTCTGATTGGTATATTAATTTCCTTTTCTTTTTTTCTTTTCTTTTTTTCTTTTTTTTGTCACTAGTATTTGTTTTACAGCCCCCCCCCCTCCAAAAAAAAATTCATTGCGTATTTTATACCTGACAAAAGGCTGAATAAAATTTGTTTTGATAACATTGAAAACTCCAAAGATGTTCAATTGTCTGAACATTCTTTTTATGCTTTTCTGGTTTTTCTTAAAACTTTTTCACTAAAGGCAGTTTACAAGCTTTAAAAACAAACAAAAAAACAAAACTTAATTTCTTTTTAACTTTTTGCATTTATCAGAATTATAAAAGGTAATTTTAAAAATTCACAGCATTTTCTTATCATTCTCTCCTTTTTCTATGTTGTGCATAAATTGTATAATGTGATCAGTTTACAGATTGGTCATATCATAACATTTCATGCACAATAATATCTAATAATGATAAAACTTCTATGCCAGAAAAATTAGCATTGTTAATTGGTAGTTTTTTGAAAGAAACAAAGAATTTTGGTATTCAATCTTTACTGATATAAAGTTCTTAACTCTGTATTAGTCTACTGTGCCATTCTAATAGGGTTGCTTTGGTCGAGGATTTAAACACCCCAATCTAAATGTTACTATTATGTACACCTACTGCTGCTTCAATCATATATCTTTGCAGTCACTGATGAATAGTTTGATTGCCTTGTAGCTGTTACTTATTCATCTAATATACAATAAAAATGAATTATAAAAAGAAGAAAAGATTTAGATAACATTTATTTGGAGATTACCCACAGGATACTCCATTATATGATTTATTTTTATGTATGATGATAATCAGTATGAAAGAAATACCATAAGATTCAATCTCTCTGTTTCAATATGATATAAATCAATACATAAACTGAGTCTATAATGATTAATTGAAATGATAATTACTATGAATTTGTTACATAAACCAATGTTGTATATTTTATGTAATACACATTAAAAGAAGGAAAGAATGACGTCTATATTTCACTGCAACTGAGTCAGGATTGGAGATGCTTTACATGTTCAATGCATTCACTTAATCAGAAGAGTCTTGGGAAGAAGAAAAATAATCAAAGTTTGACACCTAGGAATTATGAACATCTATATAATAAAAGAAAAGAAAAAAAATTTGGTGCCAGGTGTCTAATGCAGAGTTAAATCAACATTTTCAAAAATAATTAGAAAAATAGAAAAAGAAAAAAAAATTGTAAGAAATGTAGAAAGTCTTTTTTTAATTTTTTTTTTTAATATAACTTCTTTATATTAGTTGTTAGTGGGGACCGGTATCGAACCAGGAACCTTGCGATTCCTATGCGGGTGCTCTACTGACTGAGAGTAGCACAGATTAGGTAATCTGATCTGTGCAGTAAAGTGGGTAGTTGACGGTAGGTGTGGTGCTCCACTTCAGAAAAAAACCAACAATCTCCTTGGTCTAGCACTAAGGAAAACGGGATAGACTCCCTCGCTGTCCGGCTGATACCGACAATAGGCCACTCCGCCAACTTCACTTTATTTATATTAGTTGTGGATGATCTATTTTATATTTGCCAATCAATTTATGTTTAATTCTATGAAATTTATTTTGGTTTAATTCTCAAACCGTTTTTGCACAATTTTTATCTAATTGTCAACACTTCTTAATCATAATTGACTTGTTTTTGAATTCTGGGAACAGTTTTGTCGGCATTGGGCGCACAGTTTTTCACCTCTTTATCAATTTATTCAGCAGAATTGAATATATAAAATAAAAAATAAAAATCTAACCTACCTAAAATGATAAAAAAAAACAAACATTATTCATTGCTATTTTGTGAAGCTCTGAAGGAGTAGATTCTTTTTTTTTTTTTTTTTAATTTTTAATTTCTGTGGCTCTTCCCCCTCCTCCTTCTCCTCCTCATAAAGCACATACTTTCCACCCCCTCCCCCCTAAAAAAAAAAAAAATCTTATTCACTGATATTTCAGTCTAGCTGCTTGAAGAAGACATTTCATTTATTAAAACTATTTAAAAAAAAAAAAAAAAAAAAAAAATTTTTTTTTTTTTCTTTTCCCCTGTCCACTGGCAGAAAAAAAAAATCTCTCATCTCCTGTTCATCATCTCCTGTAAATACACATGATATATTCATTAAAATGTTTCAATAAAAAAAATCTCTGCTTGTTGGTAATTTTTCTCTCTTTTTCCCCCCTTCCCCCTCCCTTTGAATTCTTTTACCCCCCATCCTCCCACCTTTTTATTCTTTCTGTTATTTTTATTAGAAAAAAATAAAAAATAATAAAAAAAAAATGTCTAACTGTGGGTATCCCTAAAATTTCCACTTTTCACTTAGGAAGAAATTGTTAGATGCTGTGTATAAAAATATTGACAACACAGTCATCGTAAATTAGATTTTTTTTTCTCTCTTAATGAAAACTGAATCCATAAAAATTGGATGTAAATTATTTGATTTTTCAGATATTGGGCTGAAGAGAAAACCTTTTTTTATTTTTGTGTGCATGTTTTTTTTTTCTCCCCGCAATTTTTTTCTCCCCCACTTTGAAAGATTCTGTGACTTTCACTGCCAAAAAATAAAATAAAACAAAAAAAACAAAACAAAAAATTCCAACTTTTGTACAACATGGATGACTGTCAGTTTTGTTGGGCTTTTGTTTAGTTTTTGTTTTTGTTTTTTTTTTGTTTTTTTTTCCAATTTTTTTTTAATAGACTTTTCCTTTTTATTTTTCACACCATTTAATTCTGAATAAATATCAATTTATGAACATTTTCAAAATTGTCTTTACTTTTCCTTCTTTTTTTGTTTTTGCTGGAATATTTTTTGTATATAAAACGTGCTGATGATCACAACTTGTACTTATAGACTCTTCTAGGTGACGTGGTCTGAATCAGCCAATCAAAATGCTCAAATATGTAGTTGGTTTACTATTTAAAGGCGTTGGTGGATTGTCACTCAATTGCTCGTAGAATATGCAGACGAATGGAGAAGGATTATAGGATTCTTCAACACAAATCAGCTGACAAGGATTAAACTTTTGTTTAACAAGGATCAAACTTTATACCACAAAGGATTTCCACTGTAAAACTGCTCTCACTTACAGTCTAAAAATAGCCACACAAATTCTAACAGTTTTTCTATCAACATTTCTGGTGGTGAAAAGAACATCATCGGATATTGTAGTGTTTTTCCTGACCTTAAAAGTTTTTAAAAAAATAATAAAATGAGAAAAAAATTATTTAGAAAAAAAATATTCTATGACAACATTCACTTTGGGTCAAATTCACCCGTGGTGAATTCATGGCAGGAATAAGAAGGGAATATGAAATTCACAAACCCCACATGCATATTCCGGTCAAGGAAAGAAGATGCCGTTGTTTGCCGCAGATTTTGCACAGACACACTGACATATTTGCCAAAAGCTGTTGATTCCTGGCGATGATGGAGACACCCTTTGGATTTTTGTCAGAGCACCTTTGGCCGAGTTGTGACCCTAGTACCACTGGGTGCCAGACTTGTCTGCCTTGGAACTTAAGTTCCCAACGGCATGGCTCTGACACTACCAAGTTTACACAGCCCTGCCGCGATGAGGAAGGGTTTGACTTTAGAAATAATGTGTTAGATGGCCATTGAGCAAAGAGCTTCTTCCGCCTTTTACAGGTCTTGTTCTTCATTGTGTAGGGTGTCTAGCCACCCTGCTCACCAGTTGGATCATCAGCGACTAAAACGGTTACCCCACACAGATTGAAAAAATAACCAAACATGGACACAAATTAGTATTATTTATATTAATCGGACTATTGCCCTCATCTTCATTGTTATCTGTACAACGTTTTGGTCGATGTGCCCTCCGGCCTTCTTCAGGTATTTCTGAAGGTGAAGAAGGCCGGAGGGCACATTAGCTGAAACGTTGTACAGATGACAATGAAGATGAGGACAATAGTCTGAATAATACTAATTATCAAGCCTCATCTCAAAAAAAAATTCAAAGAAATGGACACAAATGTTAAAATTGTGGTGACTCAAGTTACTTGGACGGAGCATAGTTGCTGTATCAACTGTACAGGCCCATAAGATAGCACATGTATCAAAGCACATGTATCACCCCTCTGCCATGTGGAGTTCTTTGCTACTACATCAATGATTTTTAATTTGTGACGTATAGTTTTTTAAAAACTTTTGTCCCCTGTTGGCTGGGGCTGTAGAATATGCTGATAACTTTTCCTCAGCTATGAAATGGTAAACACCTCCACTTGTAATATATTGCCTGATCAACAAATTGACAGCCGGAAGACTAGGTGCAAATGACTCCTGCGTAAGCACAGGAAATGCGTGGGTGTCAACATGGCCTGCAAATGAAAGCAGGATATTGCCTTGAATTGATTGAACCTACCTTCGACAGCCGGAAGATAGTGTAGTGACAATGCATAGGCACAGAAAGTATGTGGGTGTAGCCCAGAACCAATGAAAACAAAATATATTAAATTAGAAAGACTAATAAAATTAAGTAAGAATGCATACAAAAAGATAACACTTATTTTAATTACATTTTAATTGGTTTCTATATAAATATTCATAGGATTGATTTTAATACGTTGGAGAATAAAACAATATTAGAGATTAATAACACCAAGTAATTATCTATTAAACCCGGTTTTGTTAAAACCAGTATGCAAATTAATCACATCATATATTGTGTAGTTAAATTATTTGTTAAAACCAGTACTCAAATTAACCACGCCATGTATTATGTAAACCTTTATTTTTTAGTGATATATAAGACACATTGCTGGATTTTAAACATACTAAAAACATAGCTGTTTTGAGGCAAATCTAATTCATATTTTCATAGAGACCTCGTTAATAAATAAGATTTATTCTATTCTATTTATTAATGATTTTGACTATAAATTTCAATACTTATTGATAAACTTATGCAATTCCTGAGTGTATTGTGATGTAAGCCGTGACAGTAACAGATAGACACCCAATCTCCATTATAATAAGATTTAACTTTGTAATCATCAAGTCATTGCAAAAAAAAACAAAAAAAAAAAAACAAGAATCAAAATAATTTCAAATAACAAGCAGATCTTTATTAGAAGTGTTTCAGATTCAAATGCTTTGTACAGGAGATTTTTAAGATTTTATAATGATTTATCCAATAATAATTTATTGGCAGACAAGATTGATATCCCAAAAATAGGATGAAGAAAAAAAAAGAAGAAGAAAATGTAGATTGATTTTAAAGATCACATTCATGGGCGTTCTGGCCACTTGGGAAGGGGGAGGGAGAGTGTGTGTGTGTGGTGGGGGGTAGGATTAATCTTATTGACTGACAATCTTGTGTGTATGTGTGTGGGGGGTAGACATCTCATTTATGGAGAAGATGTATATGTTCAGTTTTGTCATGTAATGTAACTACAACCAACAAGGGGTGATCCCTCTCCCTTGGTAAGAAAGCTTCATCTGGAAGGGTAGGGGGGCTTGGGGGTTATTGTCCATCAAGATCTGGATGTATTGTCTTGTAATCCACTACCATAGATAACACTGGCCTGCATCAAAGGTTTACCAAGTTACATATCGCCATTTTATGCTGAGTTCAAAAATACAATTCATTGTGTTTAGTCAGGTCTAGTTTTTAAGATATACTTGAATCCTTCACAACAATTTGTACATAATAATAACTTATTCAAAAGTCTGTGAACTCCACTTGTCACAAATGGTTATAATACTGTTTTATACATTTCAAGTACAAGCTTGTATCTTAGAAATTTTATCTGATTAGAAAAAATTAGTATGATTTTGGGATTCAGCATAAAAAACTGCCTTAAAATCAGCTATTGGTAATCTGAACATTAGCTACATACAGTCTACAATCTACACTGAACATACGAATTTGTTTGAATCAATACAACTGAATATTTTAACACGAAAATATCATAAAATGTGTTCTTAATTATGCTTGTGCATTATTTGAAATGAACTTAATTGTTATTAAGAACATATTTTATGATATTTTCATGTTAAAACATGCAGTTGTATTGATAACGGTGAAATGAAAATGGCCGACCAAAACAGACGGCTTCCTCAAAATGAAAGAAACAAGGAGAGGTTACTCTCATTTATGTAGCTAATGTTCAGATTACCGAGCTATTATATATTTGCCCTTGAAAACATTACAGGCCAGTGTTATTGGCAATGAATTGTTTATGGTGATTCTGTAATCTTTATCCAGTCCCTTTCTCTTTTTATTTTTAAAGAATTTTATATTGGAAGAAAAAAAATGAATAAAATATCAGTTGAATAAAATGTAGAGAAAATGTTAAAATGCTAGCAAATATGAAGAAATTTTCTTTTTGTTTTTTTTGTTTTCCAGAAATTATCTTGCTGCACTTTCAAATTCAACATGGCCGATTTTATTACCAAACATCATTTACCAAACAATGACTGTATCAAGAAAACAGAGCAAAAATATTCTTTTTGTTAAATAGGCAATAAATTCAGCTAAAATTATTGGATTTGATTCTTTCTTTATCTACCAGAGCGCCACAACCCGCCTGACGATCAAAACGCAGGATCCCTCGAAAATGCTCAAGATGGTCAGCTCTTAGAAAATGGTTTAGAGTTAAAATAGAGAAATGAATACATTTCCAGTAGTAAAGGATCAGCGATACTACCTTGTCAACATTTTACCACGTTATTGCGGAGGGCAGTGGTAGATAAAGGGTTAAAATATGAAATACAGTACACTCACTTGCGTTGGTTTTATTTCGAGTAAGATTTGCTTAGAATAACCACTGATAAATAAGAGGAAGGAACTCTGGTGAGTTTAGTAAATACTAAACTCACAAGAGTTGCTTCCCCTTATTTATTTGTAATCAAGGATGTGATATAATATTGAGTTAAATGGCCGCTGAGTATGGCACTAAACTGAATGAAGTCATTCTCTCTCTCTCATTATATATATATATATATATATATATATATATATATATATATAAAATCCCTCCACATGAACTAGATGTGACGCACGCAGAGTTTAGCTGGTTTTGAATTCAGAGTTTTCCATCTCCTAGAATGGTTGGCTAACCAAGGTTAAAGAGCCCAGTCTGCCCTACTATTTACCCATATATATATATATATATATATATATATATATATATATACACACACACACAATGTGCAGCAGAAATATTACCCACTTTTAAAAGTTTAAAATGTGGGAGGTATTTCTGTCACACCTTGTATGTGTGTGTGTATATATATATATATATATATATATAATATATATAATTTATATACCAAGCGTGTTGGTAGATCCTTGCGGAGAGAAAAAACCCGGCAGAGAGTTTGATTGTAAAAATATACTACCAAACATCAACCAGGAAGAAAAAAATTTTTGAAAAAAAGAAAAGACCAAGATATTCGTACCAACAAAAAATAATCTATTGGTATAGTATTTGGCCAAAAGAAAAAACAATTTATATGTATATATATGTATATAAGATATATATATATTCATATAACCGCTAGGAGAAGCTAATTTGTAAAGTGCTCGATACCAAAGTAGAGCCAAGTAA
The DNA here is from genome assembly GCA_023376005.1 of Doryteuthis pealeii. NCBI lineage: Eukaryota > Metazoa > Mollusca > Cephalopoda > Myopsida > Loliginidae > Doryteuthis > Doryteuthis pealeii. Next base: position 100,842,738 of record CM042153.1, read on the forward strand.
TAAGGATATCTACTGAGTCAGAGAACCTACTATTAGTTTCGCATAAAGCTCTTCAGGGCTAAAATCTGACTCTGAGATATCCTACTCAGTAGATATCCTTATATATATATATATATATATATATATATACACACACATTTACCAATCCCTCTATATAAGCAGGTTGTGACACAAGGTCAATACTTTAAGCGAAGTTTAATATATTTGAATTCAGAGTTTTCCTTCTAAACCTGTTACCATATCAAAGTTAAAGGGCCAAGTCTGCCCTAATATTTTACCCATAGCTGGAGGGAGGATAGTTGGATGGATACTTTTCCCAAGAGTATAAGCACTATGTTAAATGCAAACGGCCTTGTCCAGGATTTGAACTAAAGTTGCGGTGTCTATTTCCTTTGATAATAACCATAACATCACACCTCCACAAAGAGACTTTAATCAAGATCCAAATTTTATTCCTGGTAAAAAAAAAAATTAAAAATGAGAAATTTTTTTATCTCGTGATTAAGTTAAAGTTCTGGAATAAGCATTTAAATTTTTTTTTTCAATAATTGACCCCCACCCCCCAAAAAAAAACCTATCAAGAGGGAGTGATTGTATTTAACTACACAAGGATGCTGCATGGAACAAATCCTGGAAATAGCAGCTGTATGGCCACTTACCTCCTATCACAAACCATCCAAGTAAGATGAACAAGATATACTGGACACTACTACACATGGACACACCAGTGTTGGCTGACCAGCAAAAACTTATATCCATTAGCTCTGTATGGATTCTGGATGCCATAAAGAGGACTTGCTAAGAGCCATGGCTTATAGGGATGGATGGCAAGAGAGAGAGAGAGAGTCAAGGGAATCCATACTGTCAACATGCCTTGATGATGATAAATGTACATTCGTGATAATTTGGTTTTCAGCCTTTGGAACCTTGTGCCAGACATTAGAATTCCCTTCAAATACCCATTTATTTTATTTTTTTAATTCTTTTTTTGTATTCTGAATTTCCATAGAAGAAAAATAAAAATCAGAAGAAAGTTAAGAAAAGGGAAAAAAAAAAGTTATCTTCAAGATATGCAAATCTTTTCAACTTTATTTTATTTTTATTTATAAGTAAATCTCCCTTCAAATTAGCAGCAGGAGCTAGCCTCATATACTCTTTTGAGCTTTTTTTTTTTTTTTTTTTTTTCAATAATAAAATTCAGATGAAAAACAAGTTAATTCATTGAGACATATATATATAATATATATATATATATATATATATATTTTTGGGGGGGAGAATATGTGCTTAATTGGAGTCGTACCTAATTTTGAAAATTAATTAATTACAGAGATTGATTTTTCTCGATTTGTTAGCCATACATTTAAATGGGGCATTCCCGCCTAATTCATTATTAATTAATTAATTTTCAAAATTAGGTACGACTCCAATTAAGCACATATTCTCCCAAAATTGTTGGCAAAAAGCCATTCCAAACACACCGTGTTTACAACTTATCATATATATATATATATATATATATATATTATATATATAAAATGGAGATTCGCTGTCTGTCTGTCTGTAACCGAAACTATGTCACTGCTTACATCACAATACCATCAGGAATTGTGTAAGTTTATCAATGAGTTTAATTTAATTTATAGTCAAAATCATTAACTCATAGAATAAATCTTATATATTAATGATGTCTCTATAAAAATCTGAGTTAGATTTTTGCTTTAAAACAGCCCATGTAATAAGTGCATTTAAAATCCTTCAAAGTGTCTTATATATCATTAAGAAATAAAGGTTTACATAATATATGGTGTGATTAATTTGCATACTGGGTTTAACAAAACCGGGTTTAATAAATAATTACTTGGTGTTATTGATCTGATGTTATTGTTTTATTCTCCAATGTATTAAAATCAATCCTATGAATGATTTTATATAGAAACCAAATTAAAATATAATTGAAATAAGTGTAATCTTTTTATATGCATTCTTATTAATTTTGTTAGTCTTTCTAATTTAATATATTTTAGTGCATTAAAATCTAAATATGCCCAGATGGAGGAGGGGGACATATTCTTGCTAGTTTATTGAAAAATGCCTAAATGATTTATTGTAAAAGATAATTATTTTCAAAAAATTTTGATGAAAAACAAATTGATTTTCCCAAAGAAGCAGATGAAAAGAGCATAGAATCCTCTTGATAATTTGAGTGCAGATCTTAAGGATAACAAAAAACAAACAAAAATAAGAGAGGAAATTCTGCTCGGGTTACAAGAACCTTGATGATCAGGCAAGATCAGGTAGACCTAGAACTGTGGATTTGGTGGTCGTGCTCCAAGGGGCAAATCTCATGGGTAGTACTCAGGGAGTATCAGGCAAGTTTGGCATCTCACAGTTCGGTGTGGTTTGTCACTTTCACAACCTCGGCAAAAGCATCTGGAGCTGCCAAAATGTGGCTCGGGTTAAACAATATATCACAAAAACTTTTGACTCAACCTCGTAAATTGTTTGGGAGAAAATTAAATTGAAAATAAATGGAAAGATTTTGCTGAATGAATATTTACATCAGCAGAACTTTTTAATATATGAATTTTAATATATATATATATATATATAATAAAGAATATTAATTTACTTATAGATAAACACAATGTGACAATTATAAGTCTCACTACAGTAGTGAGGCCAGGTTGCTGAAGATGACACTTTTGCAATGTACATACTGTAACCTTATGACGGGGGTCCACTGGGGTTTTATGCACTTCTCATTCTACTGGCCCTGTCGTCTGCAAATCTTGGACTCCCACAGTTGAGTCCTTCGTTCTGAAGTGCACCGGTGGGGATGAGACCCAGTCAAAAAACAAATAAACAAACAAAAGAGAGGAAAAACAGACAAAGGCAACGTAAGATGAACATAACAATAGTCAGAGGGAATTGTGGGACGCACACATTTCATTTCATCTTTCTTGTTCTCATTCATTCTTATCTTCTTCTGACAAAAATCAGGACTTTCTCTTTGGCGGCAACCAAAGCTCAACTGTCTCAACTCCAAAATCCAACTGACCAATCTTAATTCTTTGTCTCCCCATCCCATTTTCCCCGGATCTCGTCATCAGTCCGCGAGATTTGAAAATCCGTCTCTTTTCACACAGGCCACATGGCTTTATGACTCGTTTCTTGATTTATCTATTTAATTCCCAGGTTCTCTCTAGAGAAATTTTAAAGGCTTTTCTGAACTTTCTTTAACTCACTTCCAACCGAACACACACACATGTATATACATACATACACACACACACACATGTATATACACATATACAAACACGTGTATATATATATATATATTATATATATATATACATACACACACACACAAACATATACACATGCACACACATATGATCATTATCTTTTATAAGTGTCTATCCTATTTTTGATGATTCATCTGAACTTCTATTGACACCGAACAAAACTTATACATACATACACTTACCACATATACATATACATATATATATATATATATATATCTAAATATAAAAACAGAGATTTTGGTATGTACGTGTCGACGTATAACAAAAAAACGGAGGTCACTCAGATTTAAAATCTTGCATACACATTGATATCGTTCTAACTAAGAAAAATTCCAAATTTGGTTATTGATTTTTACTGATTAAGGGATTTAATCGATTAATCAAACAAAAATCAAACGATTTTTTCGAAAGCCATAGCATAGCTGCTGCTGCTGCTAATACTTGGTCTATCAGCAGGTGCTCGGCTGACTGTTATCAGCAGAAAGAAAAGAAAAAGAAAGAAAGAAACAACGAAAATGTTAGCGACTCGCCTGGTTGTTTTAGCAGCAGAAAGAAAGAAATAAAGAAAGAAAGAAAGAAACAATGAAAATGTTAGCGACAAACTAAATTTTAACGTAAAAATAAATTCGTTTTTTTATAATCTTTCTAAATATTTATTTATATTTATCGTATGTTTTTGAAACTAACTTTTATTGTACAATGTACACACACTTAATTTAAATTGTTGTCATGCACAAAAAATTGTAGAAAAATGAAAATTGTTTCAAAACACAAGTTTACGGTTACATTTTTTTAAAATAAGATTTTAAATGTCAATAAAAATCAGTCACCAGTATAGGGTTGTATAAATGTAAATAAAAAAAAATGATAAAACGAGTTGTTTTGTAATTAATACTAATGGTTTTTTAAAAAAAGTCTTAATAGTTTAGAGAACTAATGAAGACGTTTTAAAATGTAAGCAAAAATAGATATTGCATTCTCTTTATCGTTAAGAACTAGATTGAATTGTCATGTAGAAAAAATTCAAAGAAATAAATTACAATCTATTTCTAACGTATCAAGCAATTAAAAACTGAATTTAAAATTGTCCCCAAATACTATTATTATTTTCAACTGGAGTTTCAGTGAAACTTTTCGTGAAAAGAAGAAAAATAATCTTGCTCAATTTATAATTTGTACGAGTCTTTATCAATTGAATTATTTTTATAGCGAGTTAGAAAAAAATTATTTTGCCTCGGACAGCAAAAGTATGTTTTAACGAAAAATCAAATCTTATTCATATCGCAATCTTTTTATTCCTGTCTTTAAAATATTAATTTAGTTAGAAATGAAATGAAATAATCTATCTTACAAATATTTATTTGGTAAGAAAGAGCGAAGTAAAAAAACAATAATAAGCGCTTATTATTTATTAAATAAATAATAAGCGCTTATTATTGTTTAATAAATTTTATTTCGTTTATTTAATAAATATAATATAACTCAACTTTGTATATATACGAAAAAATTAAAAACAAAAGAATTTTAAAGAAAGCCTTTTACAAAAATAGGAAGTTAAAATTATAACTACTTATTTCGTAACTAAGTAAACATAGTTGTATTCGTATTGTAATAAAAATAAAACAAAATTATAATAAAAATACGATGTAGTTAACATTTCGTATATAAACAAAACAGTGTATGATATTTCTTACCTTAAACATAAAATAAAAATGATTTTAATGTACGTAACTTGAATGAGAAAATGTGTTCTTTAATTTATCATAATTCTAATGATAAATAAATAGGCAGATTTTTTTTTTAAATTAAGGGCGGACCTGAACTTTTGGAACACCCCTCTAAATTTTTGTTTTTAATTTTTTTTTCTTCTTTCAATGGATTATTATCGATTGCACACCAATCTATCAGACTGTAAAAAAAAATTCAAAAAAGTTATTTATTTTTCGAGTTTTCAGGGGTGCTCAGTTCCCGTATAAGTTTTATCGTAAATTGAACCCCCTTATCGGAACCGCTAAAAAAAATTTTATTTAAAATATTTATTTTTCCTTCAATGGATTATTATCGATTACACACCAATCAATCAGATTTTTTAAAAAATTCTTGAAAGTTCTTTATTTTTTTGAGTTTTCAGGGGTGCTCATTTCCCCGTATAAGTTTATAGTAAATCGAACCCCCATATCGGAACTGCTCGAAAGGAAACTGGCGCAAATGTGTCAAAGTTAGGGTGGCCCAGAAAAAACAGAACCCAAATTATTATTTATTTTCCCATTAAACTTACCTTAAACACCAACCCCAACACCAACCCCTAACCCTAACCCTAACCCCAAATCCTAACCCCCCTACTTGAATTTAACAGTTTTATTAAAAAATTTGTGGGTTCTGTTTTTCTGTGTCACCTTAATTTTGATACCTTAGTGCAAATTCAGCCCAACTGTTAAGATAGAGCGGTTTCGATATGGGGGTTCGATTTACTAAAACTTATACGGGAAATGAGCACCCCTGAAAACTCGAAAAATAAATAACTTTTTTTAGTTTCTTTTTTACAATCGGATAGATTGATTTGCAATCATCTCTC
>CM042153.1:100848723-100914423 GCA_023376005.1 Doryteuthis pealeii
GAAACAGCATATGGTTGATCATGGCTAAGCAAAACAGGAGGCCTGACAATTTTATAGTACATTTTGTCCATTTTGCACTTTAATCAATTTATAACTTTAAAGTGCACACTGACTTTATGGACACCCTCTATAATTAATTGATAGATGTAGTCATCATCTATAATGAATTCAAGATACTTCATTAACCCGGCATCATAGAAAAGTAAGAATAAAAGTGGCTTAATGTGTCAATATTAGACATAATAGTAAATTATAAAATTGCTGCGAATAAGTGCTGTCCTGGAAAATTTTTAAAATGTCCTGGAAATGTCCTGAAAACGTCCTGGAAAATGGTTTCCTAAAATGAGTGGGAACCCTGGACGAGGAGTTACAGTGAAAGTTTTATTTCGCGGCTTTGTTTCAGTGAATGTAAGAAAAGACAATCGCTTGAAACAAACACCAACCAATCACAATAAAAAAAAACAATAAAAAACAAACAAACATTGGACATCCAAGAAAGTGAGAGAGAAAAAGTTTAATCCCAATTATCTACCCAGAGGTCAATGGGTGACCCCTACAGGTCACGTTTTGTCTATTGTTTATATATTTCCATCATGTCCAGCATAAAATGGCAGCGCTATGAAAACATTGCCACAAACTGGACCAAATATTTTTACTTTAGTCAAAATTCTGTCAATTTTGTAGCTGAAGATGAAACTTTTTGCAATGTATTATGATTGCTGCACATTTAATGCAGTTTAGTGCTGGGTAAATGTGTGTGCGTGACTGCGGGGCCGTGGCACATCAAGAGGAGATACATGGTGGCTTTTTTTGGGGGGGGGGGATTTTATCATTTGTTTTTTGTTCTTGTAATTCATGGAACTAGAAAAAATATGCACCCTCCAGGAACAAGTATTTAAGTTTTAATTAAATATTATATCAAATTAGAGAAACTAATGAAGTTAAATATAAACATAAAAAAGATTACACTTATTTTTACTTTATTCTAATGGATTTCAGTATAAAATTATACATAGGATTGATTTTAATAAGTTTGAGAATAAAACAATAACATTAGAAATCAATAACACCAAGTAATTATTTATAAAACAAAGTTTTGTTAAAACCAGTATGCAAATTATTCACACCATCTACTATGTAAACATTTATTTCTTAATGATATTTAACACACATCGCAGGATTTTAAACACATTAGTAATATGGGCTGTTTTGAGGCAAATCTATCCCAGCTAGACCTTTATAGAGACATTATTAATAAATAAGATGCTAATTAAGATTAAATAATGATTATTTGATAATCATTAAGAATACAATTAAGGAAATTGTGACGTTGGTGGTGCCGTAGTTTCGGTTACAGACAGACAGTTACATAATCTCCATTATAATAAGATAAATGACAAAAATAGCAAAGGGAAGTGTATGACACAATGTATTGATGCATGGTTCGTGTAGTTGGGTGCATGGGTAAATATGTGTGTGTGATTTCAAGAAATCCCAAAATCCGGATGCGTATGTGCATATATGTGTATGTGGAGAAATGTAGACAAACACGGGATGTTACAGTGGATGGAAGTTTATTATTGATTGTAGTGTCGATGTTTGAACATTTCGGTTAATATAGAAACCTTCTTCAGGACAATATGAAACAAGTAAAGGAAAAAATAGATTTTTGTTGTGTGTGTGTGTGTGTGTGTGTGTGTGTATATAGACGGGAGACATTGGAAAAGATAGAGTATGTTGTGTGGATCTATGCATGCATATGCATGTATATATATATATATATATATATATATATATATGTGGTAAGTGTATGTATGTATAAGTTTTGTTCGGTGTCAATAGAAGTTCAGATGAATCATCAAAAATAGGATAGACACTTATAAAAGATAATGGATCATATGTGTGTGCATGTGTATATGTTTGTGTATATATATTATATATATATATATATATATATATATATACACGTGTTTGTATATGTGTATATACATGTGTGTGTGTGTGTGTGTGTGTATATACATGTGTGTGTGTTCGGTTGGAAGTGAGTTAAAGAAAGTTCAGAAAAGCCTTTAAAATTTCTCTAGAGAGAAACCTGGGAATTAAATAGATAAAATCAAGAAACGAGTCATAAAGCCATGTGGCCTGTGTGAAAAGAGACCGGATTTTCAAATCTCGCGGACTGATGACGAGATCCGGGGAAAATGGGATGGGGAGACAAGAATTAAGATTGGTCAGTTGGATTTTGGAGTTGAGACAGTTGAGCTTTGGTTGCCGCCAAAGAGAAAGTCCTGATTTTTGTCAGAAGAGATAGAGAGAATGAATGAGAACAAGAAAGATGAAATGAAATGTGTGCGTCCCACAATTCCCTCTGACTATTGTTATGTTCATCTTACGTTGCCTTTGTCTGTTTTTCCTCTCTTTTTGTTTGTTTATTTGTTTTTGTGACTGGGTCTCATCCCCACCGGGTGCACTTCAGAACGAAGGACTCAACTGTGGGAGTCCAAGATTTGCAGACGACAGGGCCAGTAGAATGAGAAGTGCATAAAACCCCAGTGGACCCCGTCATAAGGTTACAGTATGTACATTGCAAAAAGTGTCATCTTCAGCAACCTGGCCTCACTACTGTAGTGAGACTTATAATTGTCACATTGTGTTTATCTATAAGTAAATTAATATTCTTTATTATATATATATATATATATATTTAAAATTCATATATTAAAAGTTCTGCTGATGTAAATATTCATTCAGCAAAATCTTTCCATTTTATTTCAATTTAATTTTCTCCCAAACAATTTACGAGGTTGAGTCAAAAGTTTTTGTGATATATTGTTTAACCCGAGCCACAATTTTGGCAGCTCCAGATGCTTTTGCCGAGGTTGTGAAAGTGACAAACCACACCGAACTGTGAGATGCCAAACTTGCCTGATACTCCCTGAGTACTACCCATGAGATTTGCCCCTTGGAGCACGACCACCAAATCCACAGTTCTAGGTCTACCTGATCTTGCCTGATCATCAAGGTTCTTGTAACCCGAGCAGAATTTCCTCTCTTATTTTTTGTTTGTTTTTTGTTATCCTTAAGATCTGCACTCAAATTATCAAGAGGATTCTATGCTCTTTTCATCTGCTTTCTTTGGGAAAATCAATTTGTTTTTCATCAAAATTTTGAAATAATTATCTTTTACAATAAATCATTTTAGGCATTTTTCAATAAACTAGCAAGAATATGTCCCCCTCCTCCATCTGGGCATATTTAGATTTTAATGCACTAAAATATATTAAATTAGAAAGACTAACAAAATTAAATAAGAATGCATATAAAAAGATTACACTTATTTCAATTATATTTTAATTGGTTTCTATATAAAATCATTCATAGGATTGATTTTAATACATTGGAGAATAAAACAATAACATCAGATCAATAACACCAAGTAATTATTTATTAACCCGGTTTTGTTAAACCCAGTATGCAAATTAATCACACCATATATTATGTAAACCTTTATTTCTTAATGATATATAAGACACTTTGAAGGATTTTAAATGCACTTATTACATGGGCTGTTTTAAAGCAAAAATCTAACTCAGATTTTTATAGAGACATCATTAATATATAAGATTTATTCTATGAGTTAATGATTTTGACTATAAATTAAATTAAACTCATTGATAAACTTACACAATTCCTGATGGTATTGTGATGTAAGCAGTGACATAGTTTCGGTTACAGACAGACAGACAGACAGCGAATCTCCATTTTTTATATATATATATATATATATATATATATATATATATATATATGTCTCAATGAATTAACTTATTTTTCATCTGAATTTTATTATTGAAAAAAAAAAAAAAAAAAAAAAAGCAGCTCAAAAGAGTATATGAGGCTAGCTCCTGCTGCTAATTTGAAGGGAGACTTACTTATAAATAAAAATAAAATAAAATAAAATTGAAAAAGATTTGGGAGTGCATATCTTGAAGATAACTTTTTTTTTCCCCTTTTCTTAACTTTCTTCTGATTTTTATTTTTTCTTCTATGGAAATTCAGAATACAAAAAAAGAATTAAAAAAATAAAATAAATGGGTATTTGAAGGGAATTCTAATGTCTGGCACAAGGTTCCAAAGGCTGAAAAACAAATTATCACGAATGTACATTTATCATCATCAAGGCATGTTGACAGTATGGATTCCCTTGACTCTCTCTCTCTCTCTCTTGCCATCCGTCCCTATAAGCCATGGCTCTTAGCAAGTCCTCTTTATGGCATCCAGAATCCATACAGAGCTAATGGATATAAGTTTTTGCTGGTCAGCCAACACTGGTGTGTCCATGTGTAGTAGTGTCCAGTATATCTTGTTCATCTTACTTGGATGGTTTGTGATAGGAGGTAAGTGGCCATACAGCTGCTATTTCCAGGATTTGTTCCATGCAGCATCCTTGTGTAGTTAAATACAATCACTCCCTCTTGATAGGTTTTTTTTTGGGTGGGGGGTCAATTATTGAAAAAAAAAAATTTAAATGCTTATTCCAGAACTTTAACTTAATCACGAGATAAAAAAAATTTCTCATTTTTAATTTTTTTTTTACCAGGAATAAAATTTGTATCTCGATTAAAGTCTCTTTGTGGAGGTGTGATGTTATGGTTATTATCAAAGGAAATAGACACCGCAACTTTAGTTCAAATCCTGGACAAGGCCGTTTGCATTTAACATAGTGCTTATACTCTTGGGAAAAGTATCCATCCAACTATCCTCCCTCCAGCTATGGGTAACATATTAGGGCAGACTTGGCCCTTTAACTTTGATATGGTAACAGGTTTAGAAGGAAAACTCTGAATTCAAATATATTAAACTTCGCTTAAAGTATTGACCTTGTGTCACAACCTGCTTATATAGAGGGATTGGTAAATGTTTGTGTATATATATATATATATATATATATATATATATACACACACACACACATACATACAAGGTGTGACAGAAATACCTCCCACATTTTAAACTTTTAAAAGTGGGTAATATTTCTGCTGCACATTGTGTGTGTGTGTATATATATATATATATATATATATATATATATATATGGGTAAATAGTAGGGCAGACTGGGCTCTTTAACCTTGGTTAGCCAACCATTCTAGGAGATGGAAAACTCTGAATTCAAAACCAGCTAAACTCTGCGTGCGTCACATCTAGTTCATGTGGAGGGGTTTTATATATATATATATATATTATATATATATATATATGTAGGTATATGTAAAAACAAAATTTCTTTTGCGATGAAACAAAGAAAATACAGTGCTCAATCACAGTTTGTAAGAGCTAATATTTATTTATTTTACAATGTTTTCATAGATCGATGTTCATTATCAACGACCGCGGTTTCATGCCGAAGCAATCATCAGGTTGAAAAGTAAGATCCAATGGTGTTTGTTGTGGTTCTTTACTAGATATAATAACACACCTAGATAATATGGAACTCAAGATTACTATAGATACTAACTTAACAAATGTCAATTTCCTAGATGTCAATTTAGATCTTAAAAATGGTACGTATAAGCCATACCACAAACAAAATGAAAAACTTAAATACATTAATATAAATTCCAACCACCCACCATTAGTTTTAAAAAATCTAGTCCCTAACATTAGCCGTAGAATCTCAGAACTATCATCCAACAAAGATATTTTTGAAAAGGCTGCCCCATATTACAATAAAGCATTACTTAATAGCGGATTCAAAGAAAAAAATACTACATAGATAACATCCCCAAACATAATAATTCAAAGAACAGAAAAAGAAAGATAATTTGGTTTACACCCCCTTTTTCTAAAACAGTTAAAACAAATGTTGGTAAAAAATTTCTAGACTTAATAGATAAACACTTCCCACCCCAAAATAGATATAATAAAATATTTAATAGAAATACGGTAAAAACTAGCTACTCATGTGGACTCTCAATGAAATCACTTATTACATCAAATTCTAAACCAAACTTAAACCCTTCATGTTCTTGTAGAATTAAAAAAGACTGCCCTCTAAATCAGAAATGTAACATTAGATCAGTAGTATATGAGGCTAAGGTAACATCTACAGTTGCGAATCACCCTATAAGCACGGACAAATATGTTGGGATGACCCAGGGTGACTTCAAGCAAAGATTTTACGTCCATATGGAATCTTTCAGAAAGAAAGATAAAAGAGAAACAACTTCCCTTGCAACAAAGATATGGGAACTGAAAGAAAAAGATATACCTCACAAAATAGAGTGGAAAATCTTAGATCATCCCAAATGCTACATAAATGGCTCCAAATACTGCAACTTATGTGTTACCGAAAAATTTAGAATATTAAAAAACTTGTTTTCCTTTAATAATAATAACAATAATTACAATAGAAGTTTAAATAAAAAATCAGAAATCTTCAAACAATGTCCCCATAAAAGAAAATTCTTCCTAAATGCATGGAGAGGAGATACTCAACATCCACCCTGAGAATAAAATTCAGCAATTATTTGCAATGATATCAAATATTTCAACAGTGAAAAAATGATTTTTCGACAAGGTATCAACACCTTCCTACAACACCATTCAGCAATTATTTGCAATGATATCCAATATTTTCAACAGTGAAAAAGCAATTATTTGCAATGATATCCAATATTTCAACAGTGAAAAAATGATTTTTCGACAGAATTACAACACCATCCACCTTTATATTATGTGGGATAAAAACTTAAAAGACTCTACCATATATTAAAATGATTTTTTGAAGTCATATACACCCTTTGCCAAACGGAATTAATTTAAAAATAATAAAAAAATAAAACATTTTTTAAAAAAAGATCACCCTATACATTTTCAACGGATAAAGGGAGGCAACTTCGTTGGCATTACTTCAAAAATTCAAATTTTTAAAAAATAATAACAGCGTTTGGGAAAATTTAACCGACGTTATTTACAATCCTAAATGTGTCTTTGAGTAAAGAACCACAACAAACACCATTGGATCTTACTTTTCAACCTGATGATTGCTTCGGCATGAAACCGCGGTCGTTGATAATGAACATCGATCTATGAAAACATTGTAAAATAAATAAATATATATATATATATATATATATAATGAGAGAGAGAGAATGACTTCATTCAGTTTAGTGCCATACTCAGCGGCCATTTAACTCAATATTATATCACATCCTTGATTACAAATAAATAAGGGGAAGCAACTCTTGTGAGTTTAGTATTTACTAAACTCACCAGAGTTCCTTCCTCTTATTTATCAGTGGTTATTCTAAGCAAATCTTACTCGAAATAAAACCAACGCAAGTGAGTGTACTGTATTTCATATTTTAATCCTTTATCTACCACTGCCCTCCGCAATAACGTTGTAAAATGGTTGACAAGGTAGTATCGCTGATCCTTTACTACTGGAAATGTATTCATTTCTCTATTTTAACTCTAAACCATTTTCTAAGAGCTGACCATCTTGAGCATTTTCGAGGGATCCTGCGTTTTGATCGTCAGGCGGGTTGTGGCGCTCTGGTAGATAAAGAAAGAATCAAATCCAATAATTTTAGCTGAATTTATTGCCTATTTAACAAAAAGAATATTTTGCTCTGTTTTCTTGATACAGTCATTGTTTGGTAAATGATGTTTGGTAATAAAATCGGCCATGTTGAATTTGAAAGTGCAGCAAGATAATTTCTGGAAAACAAAAAAAACAAAAAGAAAGATTTCTTCATATTTGCTAGCATTTTAACATTTTCTCTACATTTTATTCAACTGATATTTTATTCATTTTTTTTCTTCCAATATAAAATTCTTTAAAAATAAAAAGAGAAAGGGACTGGATAAAGATTACAGAATCACCATAAACAATTCATTGCCAATAACACTGGCCTGTAATGTTTTCAAGGGCAAATATATAATAGCTCGGTAATCTGAACATTAGCTACATAAATGAGAGTAACCTCTCCTTGTTTCTTTCATTTTGAGGAAGCCGTCTGTTTTGGTCGGCCATTTTCATTTCACCGTTATCAATACAACTGCATGTTTTAACATGAAAATATCATAAAATATGTTCTTAATAACAATTAAGTTCATTTCAAATAATGCACAAGCATAATTAAGAACACATTTTATGATATTTTCGTGTTAAAATATTCAGTTGTATTGATTCGAATAAATTCCTATTTTCAGTGTAGATTGTAGACCAAAACAGACTGCTTCCTCAAAGTGAAAGAAACAAGGGGAGGTTACTCTCATGTATGTAGCTAATGTTCAGATTACCAATAGCTGATTTTAAGGCAGTTTTTTATGCTGAATCCCAAAATCATACTAATTTTTTCTAATCGGATCAAATTTCTAAGATACAAGCTCGTACTTGAAATGTATAAAACTATTATAACCATTTGTGACAAGTGGAGTTCACAGACTTTTGAATAAGTTATTATTATGTACAAATTGTTGTGAAGGATTCAAGTATATCTTAAAAATTAGACCTGACTAAACACAATGAATTGTATTTTTGAACTCAGCATAAAATGGCGATATGTAACTTGGTAAACCTTTGATGCAGGCCAGTGTTATCTATGGTAGTGGATTACAAGACAATACATCCAGATCTTGATGGACAATAACCCCCAAGCCCCCCCTACCCTTCCAGATGAAGCTTTCTTACCAAGGGAGAGGGATCACCCCTTGTTGGTTGTAGTTACATTACATGACAAAACTGAACATATACATCTTCTCCATAAATGAGATGTCTACCCCCCACACACATACACACAAGATTGTCAGTCAATAAGATTAATCCTCCCCCCCACCACCACCACACACTCTCCCTCCCCCTTCCCAAGTGGCCAGAACGCCCATGAATGTGATCTTTAAAATCAATCTACATTTTCTTTCTTTTTTTTTCTTCATCCTATTTTTGGGATATCAATCAATAAATTATTATTGGATAAATCATTATAAAACGTTTAAAAAATTTAAAAAATCTCCTGTACAAAGCATTTGAATCTGAAACACTTCTAATAAAGATCTGCTTGTTATTTGAAATTATTTTGATTCTTGTTTTTTTTTTGTTTTTTTTTTGCAATGACCTGATGATTACAAAGTTAAATCTTATTATAATGGAGATTGGGTGTCTATCTGTTACTGTCACGGCTTACATCACAATACACTCAGGAATTGCATAAGTTTATCAATAAGTATTGAAATTTATAGTCAAAATCATTAATAAATAGAATAGAATAAATCTTATTTATTAACGAGGTCTCTATGAAAATATGAATTAGATTTGCCTCAAAACAGCTATGTTTTTAGTACGTTTAAAATCCAGCAATGTGTCTTATATATCACTAAAAAATAAAGGTTTACATAATATATGGCGTGGTTAATTTGAGTACTGGTTTTAACAAATAATTTAACTACACAATATATGATGTGATTAATTTGCATACTGGTTTTAACAAAACCAGGTTTAATAGATAATTACTTGGTGTTATTAATCTCTAATATTGTTTTATTCTCCAACGTATTAAAATCAATCCTATGAATAATTTTATATAGAAACCAATTAAAATGTAATTAAAATAAGTGTTATCTTTTTGTATGCATTCTTACTTAATTTTATTAGTCTTTCTAATTTAATATATTTTGTTTTCATTGGTTCTGGGCTACACCCACATACTTTCTGTGCCTATGCATTGTCACTACACTATCTTCCGGCTGTCGAAGGTAGGTTCAATCAATTCAAGGCAATATCCTGCTTTCATTTGCAGGCCCATGTTGACACCCACGCATTTCCTGTGCTTACGCAGGAGTCATTTGCACCTAGTCTTCCGGCTGTCAATTTGTTGATCAGGCAATATATTACAAGTGGAGGTGTTTACCATTTCATAGCTGAGGAAAAGTTATCAGCATATTCTACAGCCCCAGCCAACAGGGGACAAAAGTTTTTAAAAAACTATACGTCACAAATTAAAAATCATTGATGTAGTAGCAAAGAACTCCACATGGCAGAGGGGTGATACATGTGCTTTGATACATGTGCTATCTTATGGGCCTGTACAGTTGATACAGCAACTATGCTCCGTCCAAGTAACTTGAGTCACCACAATTTTAACATTTGTGTCCATTTCTTTGAATTTTTTTTTGAGATGAGGCTTGATAATTAGTATTATTCAGACTATTGTCCTCATCTTCATTGTCATCTGTACAACGTTTCAGCTAATGTGCCCTCCGGCCTTCTTCACCTTCAGAAATACCTGAAGAAGGCCGGAGGGCACATCGACCAAAACGTTGTACAGATAACAATGAAGATGAGGGCAATAGTCCGATTAATATAAATAATACTAATTTGTGTCCATGTTTGGTTATTTTTTCAATCTGTGTGGGGTAACCGTTTTAGTCGCTGATGATCCAACTGGTGAGCAGGGTGGCTAGACACCCTACACAATGAAGAACAAGACCTGTAAAAGGCGGAAGAAGAAGCTCTTTGCTCAATGGCCATCTAACACATTATTTCTAAAGTCAAACCCTTCCTCATCGCGGCAGGGCTGTGTAAACTTGGTAGTGTCAGAGCCATGCCGTTGGGAACTTAAGTTCCAAGGCAGACAAGTCTGGCACCCAGTGGTACTAGGGTCACAACTCGGCCAAAGGTGCTCTGACAAAAATCCAAAGGGTGTCTCCATCATCGCCAGGAATCAACAGCTTTTGGCAAATATGTCAGTGTGTCTGTGCAAAATCTGCGGCAAACAACGGCATCTTCTTCCTTGACCGGAATATGCATGTGGGGTTTGTGAATTTCATATTCCCTTCTTATTCCTGCCATGAATTCACCACGGGTGAATTTGACCCAAAGTGAATGTTGTCATAGAATATTTTTTTTCTAAATAATTTTTTTCTCATTTTATTATTTTTTAAAAACT
Organism: Doryteuthis pealeii; assembly: GCA_023376005.1. Lineage (NCBI taxonomy): Eukaryota > Metazoa > Mollusca > Cephalopoda > Myopsida > Loliginidae > Doryteuthis > Doryteuthis pealeii. The sequence goes on from CM042153.1 coordinate 100,859,674, forward strand.
TTTAAGGTCAGGAAAAACACTACAATATCCGATGATGTTCTTTTCACCACCAGAAATGTTGATAGAAAAACTGTTAGAATTTGTGTGGCTATTTTTAGACTGTAAGTGAGAGCAGTTTTACAGTGGAAATCCTTTGTGGTATAAAGTCTGATCCTTGTTAAACAAAAGTTTAATCCTTGTCAGCTGATTTGTGTTGAAGAATCCTATAATCCTTCTCCATTCGTCTGCATATTCTACGAGCAATTGAGTGACAATCCACCAACGCCTTTAAATAGTAAACCAACTACATATTTGAGCATTTTGATTGGCTGATTCAGACCACGTCACCTAGAAGAGTCTATAAGTACAAGTTGTGATCATCAGCACGTTTTATATACAAAAAATATCCAGCAAAAACAAAAAAAAGAAGGAAAAGTAAAGACAATTTTGAAAATGTTCATAAATTGATATTTATTCAGAATTAAATGGTGTGAAAAATAAAAGGAAAAGTCTATTAAAAAAAATTGGAAAAAAAACAAAAAAAAAACAAAAACAAAAACTAAACAAAAGCCCAACAAAACTGACAGTCATCCATGTTGTACAAAAGTTGGAATTTTTTGTTTTGTTTTTTTTGTTTTATTTATTTTTTGGCAGTGAAAGTCACAGAATCTTTCAAAGTGGGGGAGAAAAAATTGCGGGGAGAAAAAAAAAAACATGCACACAAAAATAAAAAAAGGTTTTCTCTTCAGCCCAATATCTGAAAAATCAAATAATTTACATCCAATTTTTATGGATTCAGTTTTCATTAAGAGAGAAAAAAAAATCTAATTTACGATGACTGTGTTGTCAATATTTTTATACACAGCATCTAACAATTTCTTCCTAAGTGAAAAGTGGAAATTTTAGGGATACCCACAGTTAGACATTTTTTTTTAATTATTTTTTCTTTTTTTCTAATAAAAATAACAGAAAGAATAAAAAGGTGGGAGGATGGGGGGTAAAAGAATTCAAAGGGAGGGGGAAGGGGGGAAAAAGAGAGAAAAGTTACCAACAAGCAGAGATTTTTTTTATTGAAACATTTTAATGAATATATCATGTGTATTTACAGGAGATGATGAACAGGAGATGAGAGATTTTTTTTTTTCTGCCAGTGGACAGGGAAAAGAAAAAAAAAAAAATTTTTTTTTTTTTTTTTTTTTTTTAAATAGTTTTAATAAATGAAATGTCTTCTTCAAGCAGCTAGACTGAAATATCAGTGAATAAGATTTTTTTTTTTTTAAGGGGGGGAGGGGTGGAAAGTATGTGCTTTATGAGGAGGAGAAGGAGGAGGGGGAAGAGCCACAGAAATTAAAAATTAAAAAAAAAAAAAAAAAGAATCTACTCCTTCAGAGCTTCACAAAATAGCAATGAATAATGTTTGTTTTTTTTTTACCATTTTAGGTAGGTTAGATTTTTATTTTTTATTTTATATATTCAATTCTGCTGAATAAATTGATAAAGAGGTGAAAAACTGTGTGCCCAATGCCGACAAAACTGTTCCCAGAATTCAAAAACAAGTCAATTATGATTAAGAAGTGTTGACAATTAGATAAAAATTGTGCAAAAACGGTTTGAGAATTAAACCAAAATAAATTTCATAGAATTAAACATAAATTGATTGGCAAATATAAAATAGATCATCCACAACTAATATAAATAAAGTGAAGTTGGCGGAGTGGCCTATTGTCGGTATCAGTCGGACAGCGAGGGAGTCTATCCCGTTTTCCTTAGTGCTAGACCAAGGAGATTGTTGGGTTTTTTTCTGAAGTGAAAAGTTACCGTCAACTACCCACTTTACTGCACAGATCAGATTACCTAATCTGTGCTACTCTCAGTCAGTAGAGCACCCGCATAGGAATCGCAAGGTTCCTGGTTCGATACCGGTCCCCACTAACAACTAATATAAAGAAGTTATATTAAAAAAAAAAATTAAAAAAAGACTTTCTACATTTCTTACAATTTTTTTTTCTTTTTCTATTTTTCTAATTATTTTTGAAAATGTTGATTTAACTCTGCATTAGACACCTGGCACCAAATTTTTTTTCTTTTCTTTTATTATATAGATGTTCATAATTCCTAGGTGTCAAACTTTGATTATTTCTCTTCTTCCCAAGACTCTTCTGATTAAGTGAATGCATTGAACATGTAAAGCATCTCCAATCCTGACTCAGTTGCAGTGAAATATAGACGTCATTCTTTCCTTCTTTTAATGTGTATTACATAAAATATACAACTGTAATACGATGTTGGTCGGGGTGCCAAATGTAATATTATGATCTGGTCACAGGACCAAATGTAATATTATGATCTGGTCACAGGACCAAATGTAATACGATGTTGGTTTTGCTGCACGCGGCTCTAAATGTAGTACGATGTTGTCGCGGCGTCGAATCTAACGCGATGGGTGTTCTTTGACCCACAGGAAAGTTGAAGTGCTTGTTCCGGGCTGTACCTGAAAATGACCAAATTCATCAAGGTTGTTCCACAATTAACACGAACGCGTTTTTAACAATAAAAGACCTTTATTAATCATACAGTGATTAAAAATCATGTACAACCACAAAGGGATATTGAGTTGAAGTTGAGTCGGTATTTTGTGGACTGACTGGCGATATATGCTGTGTTCTGATTCAAATTCAGGACTTTGAGTAACAAGACGACAAAGCAAAGACGGTGACAAGGGCCATGAGATGGAGCTATCAATCTGCTAGGGAAGCAGCTGTCTAATCTGGTCAAGAACCAGCTGTCCGATCTGGTCAAGGACCAGCTCTCCACTCTGGTCAAGAACCAGCTCTCCAATCTGGTCAAGAACCAGCTCTCCAATCTGGTCAAGAACCAGCTCTCCAATCTGCCTTTTGGGTCCTCTTTTATGGGTTCCAAACCCCCGAATCCAGGGCTCTCATTGGCCAGCCAATAGAAACGCCGGACCAATGGCCCTACAGTGTAAACATCAGGAGGTGTACGAAACCCCACCCACGCGGTCGCATTTGATTGGACGGCCAATCAAAATCATGGCATTGGGTTACTTATCTCGGAGGTAGGTAACAAGTCTCCGCCCCAGTTTCCTGATTGGTGAGGCACCTGATAATATTTTTGTTATTGTATAAATGGTCCTGTCAATTGCTATGATAATTCCCAGGGACTGGCCTAAGACCACCCGGGTAAATTGAGATTATCAACATTTTAAAGATTTACTCTTTAAACTGTTTTTTGCTAAATAAATGTCCTTATCTTACACAGTCCCCACAAGAACAATAATAGATATGGATATGTCAGCAGCCATTCCTTTTTCATCAACTGATTTCTGCCATTAGAATTCCCCTTCTTCAAAATTACTTCCTATCTTGTGTCGACGCTACAAGAATGATAATATATATTTATGTGAAAACATTTGTATAAACAAAAAGTCATTTGTGTTATATCAACCATCAACCGACTTTTAGCCATTAGAATTTCTTTGTGTTAGAGTAATTAATTTTTATCTTGTGTTGACTTTACCACACCACTGACTTGTACTCTAATCTAAGTCACTTGTATGACTCTAGACTCAATTGTTATTTTTAAGTATCCAGTCAGACATCCGTCTTTATATCAACCACTTTCAGCCTGGATAAAATGGTTCCCTATCTTTTGGAGTTTCCATGTAAATGATAATATGATAAAACAGACCTCTGCTTTACATCAACCTATTTCTGCCATTAGGATTGGTTTTGTTCAAAAATTATTTATCATCTTGTTTCGATGCTACAAGAATGATAATATATTTATATGAAAACATTTGTATAAGCAAAAAGTCATTTGTGTTATATCAACCATCAACCGACTTTTAGCCATTAGAATTTCTTTGTGTCAGAGTAATTAATTTTATCTAGTGTTGACTTTACCACACCACTGACTTGTACTCTAATCTAAGTCGCTTGTACGATTCTAGACTCAATTGTTTTGTTTTTAAGTATCTAATCGGATATCGGATATCGCCAATCAGTCCATAACACTACAGTGTTATACAACATTGGTTTATGTAACAAATTCATAGTAATTATCATTTCAATTAATCATTATAGACTCAGTTTATGTATTGATTTATATCATATTGAAACAGAGAGAGATTGAATCTTATGGTATTTCTTTCATATAGGCTACGGGCCCAAAGGCCAAAAAGGCTCTAGTTTTTGATTTAATTTGTAATTTTTAGGGTGGGAAAAAAAAAAGCGGCCAAATGAATGCTTATAGACTCCTGAATATCACACTATTTTTTTTATGCGTAAATGTTGCACATATTAAAGTTTTCCGTGGGTACCACCAATTTTCCCCGTGTAATTTACCCCCCCCCACTATATTTAACATAATAAAACTTGCATAAAGGTTAATATTATCTTAAAATTTTTTTATTCACTCGAAAGAAGAAGCATTAAACAAACTCCTAATGATTTTTTAAAAAATTTTTCGGCTTACAAAAATAATGCAAATTATAAACGAAAAACAATGTTTACATTTTTTCACCGTTAAATCAATTGAAATTTAACGTAGCCAAAATAGGCTACGGGCCCAAAGGCCAAAAAGGCTCTAGTTTTTTATTTAATTTGTAATTTTGAGAGTGGGGGAAAATAAAAAGCGGCCAAATGAATGCTTATAGACTCCTGAATATCATACTATTTTTTTTTTTTATGCGTAAATGTTGCACATATTAAAATTTTCCGCGGTTACCACCAATTTTCCCCGTGAAATTTACCCCCCCTACTATATTTAACATAATAAAGGTTAATATTATCTTAAAATTTTTTATTCACTCGAAAGAAGAAGCATTAAACAAACTCCTAATGATTTTTTAAAAAATCTTTCGGCTTACAAAAATAATGCAAATTATAAATGAAAAACAATGTTTACATTTTTTCACCGTTAAATCAATTGAAATTTAACGTAGCCAAAAACAAGTTAAAATTAAAATACACATAGAACATTTATTTTCTGGTGTGTTTACATTATACACTTCTTCTTCGCTTGAAGCAGACACAAATCAATTGAAATTTAACGTAGCCAAAAACGAGTTATAACTAAGTTTTTAAAAAAAATTAAAATACACATAAAACATGTATTTTCTGGTGTGTTTACATTATACACTTCTTCGCTTGAAGCAGACATGTTGAGTGATAACTCATGCTACGGTGATCGTGATTGGTTAATTTTATCAGCAGTCAATGAAAGATGTATTCTGATTGGCTACTTCGTTGTACGCAGCTAACTAAAAATTTTAGCATCTAATTTGTGTATTAAAATATATATTATTAACTAACATGAAAAAACGGTAACTCAACATAGATACAGATATGTTTCTCATGATTTTATACATATTTCTCTAAAAAATAATGCCCACTGCATATTTTTACAAGTTAAAAGTCATCTTTTTCGCCTTGGGAAACCGACCTAAAGGTGTGAATAGCGAAAAAGAAAAGATTAAAAAAGCAATTCTAGTAGAAAATAAGTACTGAAAATTAAATGTAAAAAAATTTTTTTTTTTTTTTTTTTTTTTAAATTTTTGGAGATTTAATTTTTTTAATTTTTATTTTTTTACTCTTTTTATGAAATATCATTCACGGAAAAAATTATATATCGATATTTGTTCTGTTTAAAACAGTGGGGGCCTAACTTTTCAATTGAGTTTTCTCCGATAATTATTAGATAACCATACTAAAATAATCTTGTTGTTAAATAAATATGTTTTTAGAATCAAAAAATATAAAATTTAAAACTTAAAATTATGTGATTATTTTTAAATGAATTTTATCTATTAATTAGGTATATAAATGTTTGCTCTCAAGGCGCATATGGATGGTGTGAACAGTAATATTTATCTTAAAGAATTTCAATTTATTTCCATTGAATCAGTTTGATTGAATCATTGATTAATAAGTCAACACTGAAAATTTTATTAAAATCAGATAATTCCCTGATTTTTTGTTTATCAATCTGGGGCATTTATTGGCCACCATATTTTTTTTACATTTTTTTCTCAACGACTTTTGTAAACAAAAAATGCAAGATATTTTTTTGCACTCTTAGTTTTTCTGCATGTTTGGAACAAAAAGATATTTCCTTTTAAATAAAGTGTCACCAATTTAGTTATTTTTCTGTACATAGTGTATTTAATGCTTTTTGTTATTGATTTCTAAGAAGAAACTGTTATAAGTTTTTTTAAACTTTTAATAACGTGTTTTGTTAACTTCACTTACATTACTTACAACATAGTTTTTCATCAAATTTTGGGTTAATCTAACGTTTAAAATGTATTAAAAATTAATTACATATGTAATGTTATTTTGCTTTTTGTACTGATGCCAACTTATTTTACCTAAGTTCTGGAACTGTCCCCTAAAAGCAATTTTAATCTGTCCTGAAATCAAAATATCTTTTATTTTGTGTTGTTTTTTTTTTTTCTTTCTTTTTTGTTTTTCTTTTTTTTTTTTCTTTTTTTCTTTTTTCATCATCTCTAGTTGTAAGTAGCATAATAAAAACACCATTAAAATGTTTAGGAAAAAGATAATTATTTTGGCCTTTTTAGGGCCAGTTTAGCTCAGTTGGTAGAGTGTCCGCCTAGGAACCACAAGTTTCCTGGTTCGATACCAGCCCTTGCCAACTCCGTGTATGAGTAGCACAGGGATCTATGCGGTAAAGTAAAGAACTGATGGTAGGTGTGGCGCTCCACCTCAGACGCAAATACAATCTCTTTGGTCTAGCGCTAGTTAAAAGGGGATAGACTCCCTCGCTGTGTGGCTGATAACGACTTTAGGCAACCCTGACAACTTTACTTTTTTTTTACTCTTAAAATTGTGGTCTCTGTTTTTTTTTTTTTGTTTTGTTTTTTGTTTAAGAAACAGTTTAGTTTGTGTGAAATTTTTCAAGTCATACTATTTACTTCCTCCCCCCCATGCCAGTTGAATACAAGGACCATTAATGTGGGGGACTACGCACAAACCGAAGCTCATGCGTGGCCAGTGTAAATATTGTATGGATCCCTTCGACATTCCTCTATTGAGGCGCTTCAGACACTGGGCAATTAACCCAACCTTGCCCCTTTAAATCAAGGAGGCAGATGCTGCCTGGTGGGATGGTACTCTGGGATCACACTGTTATTAATCTCTGACCAGTCCAGTGGCCAAAGACACTGGACAGGGTCCCAAAGACCAAAACAATTTTTGATTGATGATAAAAAAAAAATAGAGAACATAAGAAAATAAATAAACTGATTATGGTTTTTATACAAGTTCAGCTCAAAGTACAAAGCAATTTTTTTTTTTTTTTAAATTTTTTTTTTAGTCCAAATAAAAATATAAAAAAGGATGCAGCCTCCATTTCTTTTTTTTTTTTTTTTTTTTCTTTTTTTCTTTATTCAACTTTTTGCACTGATTTGGACTCATTTTTTATAAGATGACCCTAAAATTATGTAAAAATAAACAAAAAAAATTCTTTAATAGTCTGTTATACTTATTTTGATTTAAAAATAAATAAATAAAATTGACTGTCTCATAGTGTGTTCCCAACAAATATTCTAGTGACCCTCCACCACCACCCCCACACAATGGGACACCATTAATTTCAATCCCTGATTATAACCAACTTTGATCCCTGCCATGACCTCTTCCCTGACATCAACAGATATTTCAACTAGTGAATATCTATTCTTCAATAGGTGTTGAGAATTTGAAATTTTACATCTTAGTTAATTTATACAATGTTTTATAATAGACTAGAAGTAGCTACCCAGCATCAACTGGGTAGAGAGGGCAAAAAACCTGGTGTATTGATTTGGTTACTCTTGAGATTTACAAATGCTGGACACTTTTAAGTAGAATTTCAATGCTATTTGTATGTATATTTTAATTTTTAAATATTTTTGAATACAAATAAAGTCTTCATAATTTTTGCACAAAAAGCAAAATCTGATATTTAATGTGCATATATATTTACTTTGTCATTAATTTTCATAGTTTCATCCGGACATACATACACACCAACTGCCCTTTATATCTAGTTTCATCCGGACATACATACACACCAACTGCCCTTTATATCTAGTTTCATCCGGACATACATACACACCAACTGCCCTTTATATATATGTATAGATAGATTAGAACCATTTTGATACATGGTCTGACACTATTTCAAAATGTGAAGCAGAATATTGTCAAAATCAAGAAGCATTTATATTGTCAGTTGTGTACATTCCTCACATCCCTAAAGGGACCACTATATTACACAAGTGCCAATGAATACGTCTTACAATAGATTTTTTTTTTTTTTTTTTTTTTTTTTTTCAATCTTTTCAGAAGTAACTTCTGCCAGACTTCGGTTAAATACTACACTCCAAAATCTGGTGGAAAAAGACGAAGAAAGGTATCTTTTTTTTTTTTTAATTTAAAAAAAAAAATTTAAATTTTGAAGCTGCATCAAAACATTTTTAATTTAGCATTATTCGGACTAGCAAAAACATGTTCCCTTTGGGTGCAAGTATTTAAGTTTTAATGTAATAAGATATTCTATTAGATTACAAAAACTGACAAAACTAAATATGAACGCTTAAAAAAGATTACTTATTCTTATTTTAATTTCTATATAAAATTATACATAGGATTGCTTTTAATACATTTGAGAATAAAACACTAATATTAGAAGTCAGTAACACCAAGTAATAATTCATAAAATCTGGTTTTCTTAAAACTGCTATGAAAATTGTCCGCACCTTATACAATGTAAACCTTTATTTCTTTGTGATATATAACACACTTTGCAGGATTCTAAACCCATTAATAACATGGGCTGTTTTGAGATAGACTTTAATAAAGACATCGTAAATAGATGAGATGTTAATTAAGATTACATAATGACTATTTAATTGAGAATATAACGTAAATATCTAAACGAATTGTGACGTCGATGGTGATGAACTTTTGGTTACAGACAGACAGTTATATAGTCTCTATTATAATAAGACTAGCAAAAAATAAATGCCCTCTGGGCAGTGTAAAAATTATTTTATAAGATATTGCCTTAGTGGGGTGGGAGTTAAAATTCAATGCTAGAGGGTTTGTATCATAAGTAAAATCATCAAGTTTATTAAAGGAGTAAAAAAAATATAAAAATTTGAAATGGAAACCATTCTGTCCCCCTCAAATAAAATGGTGAGTATTCATATTAATTGAATATATATTCTGAATATTTTACATATAAATTTTACATGAAATCATGGGTATTTATTTATGTTTAAACTTTTTGGTTAATCCCTTGTTACTTATAAAACTTTTACTTATGAGAGTAAAAAAAATGATTTTTTAAATTGATTACAGGGTTTTTATTTTGTGTATTGACGATTTTTGGCAGTGAACAGCAGCCATGTCAACTGGGACTTTAGAATACAGCAAATGCCCCACTGCAGAGGGTTAAAACCCCCTCCAATGGTGCCATCTATTAGCCGTGGGTGGCAACCAGTGATGTTTAAGGATGTAACCCTAGTGGCTGAGTAGTCCATGACATACAACACTCCACTTTGGTTCTTACTTAGGCTAGACGGGTGGTCAGAGAGGCCCTCACCGATCAATCAGCTGGTCATGTCAAGCCTTATCACTTAACTAAGTTAAAAATGTTTTGATGGTGAAGTTTCAGTTCTAGAGCTTGGGGAATGTGAAGTACCCCTTCATCACCATTACTGCTAGCTCCACTCTGACCCGGAGTGGTTGTACCTTTTAGGGTCCCATCTATGGGTTAAATAGAACAAAATGAGTCTTTAAAAAATGTGTTTTTAAAAAAATTGAGTACCCATGAAGAATGAATAAAACAAAACATCTTTGGCATAAAATGACCCTGTGTGTTGATATGCCGTAAAATCCAACCAACCAACACCTGTTGGGGTTCCATCTATGGGTTAAATATAAAAATGTGTTTATAAAAAAAAATTCAGTATCCATTAAGAACAAATTTATTTCAAATCTTTTTTGGCATTAAATGATTTTTTCATTGGTTGATATGTCATAAAACAAAACCAACCAACCAACCAACCAACATCAGAAGTGAACAGGCAGATCATTGCTTAATTTTGTGATCTGATTGTAAATTATAAACCTTTCAATGATCTAAGGAATTTACTCAATTAACAACATTTATAATCACATTTTACAGCCACATATGAGTTGGAAGTCATGGTGGAATGGTTCGAGTCATAGGAAATGGACTCGTCAACCAGAGTTCAAATCCTAGATGAAGCCACAGTTCACACAGCGCTAATACCCTTGGGAAAGGTATAAATCCAGCTATTCTCCCTCCAGCTATGGATAAATAGTAGGGCAGACTGGGCTCTTTAACCTTGGTTAGGCAATCAGTCTAGAAGGAAAACTCTAAATTCAAACCTGTTAAACTTCGCTTGGGTTGTCACTACTAGAATAGGCTCAGTCCTAATTAGTGATCTATTTCACTATCATTTATTCCATAATAAATATTTATAATTTTGTACTGCCCTGTCGGCAGGGCTTAGAATACTGCTGATTGTATTCCCTGCAGATGGGTAAGACCCCCCCACACACACACATAAAAAAGGGGTTCTATATATTCTAAGCATTAAACATGTATAACTGCAAAACCATAGCTGCTCGTGCTGCGAGAACATGTGCCAGCAAGGCTCATTATTTTTTTTTAATGTTGATTTACTAAGAACTACTTAAAAGTACTTTAATGGAGACAACGTTAATAAATAAGATACTAATTAAGATTGAATAATGATGATTTAATAATTATTGAGAATATAATGTAAATAACTAAGGGAATTGTAGTGTAGTTTTTGGTTACACATCAACCATTATTATTATTATGCAATTTAAAAAATAAAGTATATGTATAAACTTAGTAACTTTCTTTGTACTTTTCTCTTTTGATATATGTGAAAAAAGAAACCAATCTCTAAGACAATCCAATAATAGTTGTGACATTTAGTGTATGAACATTATGTGCAAATGTATCAACTATTATGGGACAGGTTTTTTTTTGTTTGTTTGTTTTTTTCTTTTCTTTCTTTCTTGTTTTTTTGGTTTTTGTCTTTAACATACAATGAATAAATGTTTTTTCGAAACTCTTTTCCTTAGTCGCACTCCAAGTGAATCTAACAGTCCTAAAAGTCATGATGAAACGCCCCATAGGTAAGAAGTCTCTTTTATTATATTCTCTTTTATTTATTGGTTATATATGTACTAAGTTACTCTTTTATTTCAGACTAGCAGCGGCTACCTGGCAAAGCCCGTGTAGAGAAGAAAAAAAACATGGTTTAATAATCGTTTGTAGATCTATTACTACTGAATAGCGAGTTCAATCCTTGCAGGATGACCCACAAAAATCACCATGTAAAAAAGATCTTCTTTTAATCCGGCCTGGTGGGAGGTCAAGGAATTTTTTTTTTTCGTCAGAGTAGAGGGAATAACATCACATAATGGTATAGTAAGAAATTTTAATTCAATGATTAACTATATATTTTTAAAATGAAATATAAATTTCACGATTTGCTAAATTGCAAAAAAAAATAAAAATAAAAAAAGTAATCAAATTAATGTAAAACGATAAATAATCTTTAAAAAAAAAACCATTAATTCAAAGCCCGGGTAGAGGGGGGGGGGAAAGAATAAACGTGGTGTAATGGTTAGCCAGTTAGTCTTGCAGATCCATTACTGCTGAATTAGCAAGTTTGATCCTCGCAGGATGCCCCATAAAAATCCCCACTTAAAAAAATAAAAAAACCTGTTATAATCCAGCCTGGTGGGGAGGGGACAATTTTTTGTTTTCGTCAGGGTAGAAGAAATGACATAACATATAATGATATAGTAATAAATGCATACAAAAAGATAACACTTATTTTAATTACATTTTAATTGGTTTCTATATAAAATCATTCATAGGATTGATTTTAATATTCTAGGGAATAAAACAATATTAGAGATTAATAACACCAAGTAATTATCTATTAAACCTGGTTTTGTTAAAACCAGTACTCAAATTAACCACGCCATATATTATGTAAACCTTTATTTTTTAGTGATATATAAGACACATTGCTGGATTTTAAACGTACTAAAAACATAGCTGTTTTGAGGCAAATCTAATTCATATTTTCATAGAGACCTCGTTAATAAATAAGATTTATTCTATTCTATTTATTAATGATTTTGACTATAAATTTCAATACTTGTTGATAAACTTATGCAATTCCTGAGTGTATTGTGATGTAAGCCGTGACAGTAACAGATAGACACCCAATCTCCATTATAATAAGATTTAACTTTGTAATCATCAGGTCATTGCAAAAAAAACAAAAAACAAAAAAAAACAAGAATCAAAATAATTTCAAATAACAAGCAGATCTTTATTAGAAGTGTTTCAGATTCAAATGCTTTGTACAGGAGATTTTTTAAATTTTTTAAACGTTTTATAATGATTTATCCAATAATAATTTATTGGCATACAAGATTGATATCCCAAAAATAGGATGAAGAAAAAAAAAGAAAGAAAATGTAGATTGATTTTAAAGATCACATTCATGGGCGTTCTGGCCACTTGGGAAGGGGGAGGGAGAGTGTGTGTGTGGTGGTGGGGGGGTAGGATTAATCTTATTGACTGACAATCTTGTGTATGTGTGTGGGGGGTAGACATCTCATTTATGGAGAAGATGTATATGTTCAGTTTTGTCATGTAATGTAACTACAACCAACAAGGGTGATCCCTCTCCCTTGGTAAGAAAGCTTCATCTGGAAGGGTAGGGGGGCTTGGGGGTTATTGTCCATCAAGATCTGGATGTATTGTCTTGTAATCCACTACCATAGATAACACTGGCCTGCATCAAAGGTTTACCAAGTTACATATCGCCATTTTATGCTGAGTTCAAAAATACAATTCATTGTGTTTAGTCAGGTCTAGTTTTTAAGATATACTTGAATCCTTCACAACAATTTGTACATAATAATAACTTATTCAAAAGTCTGTGAACTCCACTTGTCACAAATGGTTATAATACTGTTTTATACATTTCAAGTACGAGCTTGTAACTTAGAAATTTTATCTGATTAGAAAAAATTAGTATGATTTTGGGATTCAGCATAAAAAAACTGCCTTAAAATCAGCTATTGGTAATCTGAACATTAGCTACATACATGAGAGTAACCTCCCCTTGTTTCTTTCACTTTGAGGAAGCAGTCTGTTTTGGTCTACAATCTACACTGAACATACGAATTTGTTTGAATCAATACAACTGAATATTTTAACACGAAAATATCATAAAATGTGTTCTTAATTATGCTTGTGCATTATTTGAAATGAACTTAATTGTTATTAAGAACATATTTTATGATATTTTCATGTTAAAACATGCAGTTGTATTGATAACGGTGAAATGAAAATGGCCGACCAAAACAGACGGCTTCCTCAAAATGAAAGAAACAAGGAGAGGTTACTCTCATTTATGTAGCTAATGTTCAGATTACCGAGCTATTATATATTTGCCCTTGAAAACATTACAGGCCAGTGTTATTGGCAATGAATTGTTTATGGTGATTCTGTAATCTTTATCCAGTCCCTTTCTCTTTTTATTTTTAAAGAATTTTATATTGGAAGAAAAAAAATGAATAAAATATCAGTTGAATAAAAATGTAGAGAAAATGTTAAAATGCTAGCAAATATGAAGAAATCTTTCTTTTTGTTTTTTTTTGTTTTCCAGAAATTATCTTGCTGCACTTTCAAATTCAACATGGCCGATTTTATTACCAAACATCATTTACCAAACAATGACTGTATCAAGAAAACAGAGCAAAATATTCTTTTTGTTAAATAGGCAATAAATTCAGCTAAAATTATTGGATTTGATTCTTTCTTTATCTACCAGAGCGCCACAACCCGCCTGACGATCAAAACGCAGGATCCCTCGAAAATGCTCAAGATGGTCAGCTCTTAGAAAATGGTTTAGAGTTAAAATAGAGAAATGAATACATTTCCAGTAGTAAAGGATCAGCGATACTACCTTGTCAACAATTTTACCACGTTATTGCGGAGGGCAGTGGTAGATAAAGGATTAAAATATGAAATACAGTACACTCACTTGCGTTGGTTTTATTTCGAGTAAGATTTGCTTAGAATAACCACTGATAAATAAGAGGAAGGAACTCTGGTGAGTTTAGTAAATACTAAACTCACAAGAGTTGCTTCCCCTTATTTATTTGTAATCACGGATGTGATATAATATTGAGTTAAATGGCCGCTGAGTATGGCACTAAACTGAATGAAGTCATTCTCTCTCTCTCATTATATATATATATATATATAAAATCCCTCCACATGAACTAGATGTGACGCACGCAGAGTTTAGCTGGTTTTGAATTCAGAGTTTTCCATCTCCTAGAATGGTTGGCTAACCAAGGTTAAAGAGCCCAGTCTGCCCTACTATTTACCCATATATATATATATATATATATATATATATATATATACACACACACACAATGTGCAGCAGAAATATTACCCACTTTTAAAAGTTTAAAATGTGGGAGGTATTTCTGTCACACCTTGTATGTGTGTGTGTGTGTGTGTGTGTATATATATATATATATATATATATATATATATATACACAAACATTTACCAATCCCTCTATATAAGCAGGTTGTGACACAAGGTCAATACTTTAAGCGAAGTTTAATATATTTGAATTCAGAGTTTTCCTTCTAAACCTGTTACCATATCAAAGTTAAAGGGCCAAGTCTGCCCTAATATGTTACCCATAGCTGGAGGGAGGATAGTTGGATGGATACTTTTCCCAAGAGTATAAGCACTATGTTAAATGCAAACGGCCTTGTCCAGGATTTGAACTAAAGTTGCGGTGTCTATTTCCTTTGATAATAACCATAACATCACACCTCCACAAAGAGACTTTAATCAAGATCCAAATTTTATTCCTGGTAAAAAAAAAATTAAAAAATGAGAAATTTTTTTTATCTCGTGATTAAGTTAAAGTTCTGGAATAAGCATTTAAATTTTTTTTTTTTCAATAATTGACCCCCCACCCAAAAAAAAACCTATCAAGAGGGAGTGATTGTATTTAACTACACAAGGATGCTGCATGGAACAAATCCTGGAAATAGCAGCTGTATGGCCACTTACCTCCTATCACAAACCATCCAAGTAAGATGAACAAGATATACTGGACACTACTACACATGGACACACCAGTGTTGGCTGACCAGCAAAAACTTATATCCATTAGCTCTGTATGGATTCTGGATGCCATAAAGAGGACTTGCTAAGAGCCATGGCTTATAGGGACGGATGGCAAGAGAGAGAGAGAGAGAGTCAAGGGAATCCATACTGTCAACATGCCTTGATGATGATAAATGTACATTCGTGATAATTTGTTTTTCAGCCTTTGGAACCTTGTGCCAGACATTAGAATTCCCTTCAAATACCCATTTATTTTATTTTTTTAATTCTTTTTTTGTATTCTGAATTTCCATAGAAGAAAAAATAAAAATCAGAAGAAAGTTAAAAAAAGGGGAAAAAAAAAGTTATCTTCAAGATATGCACTCCCAAATCTTTTCAACTTTATTTTATTTTATTTTTATTTATAAGTAAGTCTCCCTTCAAATTAGCAGCAGGAGCTAGCCTCATATACTCTTTTGAGCTTTTTTTTTTTTTTTTTTTTTCAATAATAAAATTCAGATGAAAAACAAGTTAATTCATTGAGACATATATATATATATATATATATATATATATATATATATATATATATATATATATATATATATTTTTTGGGGGGGAGAATATGTGCTTAATTGGAGTCGTACCTAATTTTGAAAATTAATTAATTACAGAGATTGATTTTTCTCGATTTGTTTAGCCATATATTTAAATGGGGCATTCCCGCCTAATTCATTATTAATTAATTAATTTTCAAAATTAGGTACGACTCCAATTAAGCACATATTCTCCCAAAAATTGTTGGCAAAAAGCCATTCCAAACACACCGTGTTTACAACTTATCATATATATATATATATATATATATATATATATATATAAATGGAGATTCGCTGTCTGTCTGTCTGTAACCGAAACTATGTCACTGCTTACATCACAATACCATCAGGAATTGTGTAAGTTTATCAATGAGTTTAATTTAATTTATAGTCAAAATCATTAACTCATAGAATAAATCTTATATATTAATGATGTCTCTATAAAAATCTGAGTTAGATTTTTGCTTTAAAACAGCCCATGTAATAAGTGCATTTAAAATCCTTCAAAGTGTCTTATATATCATTAAGAAATAAAGGTTTACATAATATATGGTGTGATTAATTTGCATACTGGGTTTAACAAAAACCGGGTTTAATAAATAATTACTTCGTGTTATTGATCTGATGTTATTGTTTTATTCTCCAATGTATTAAAATCAATCCTATGAATGATTTTATATAGAAACCAATTAAATATAATTGAAATAAGTGTAATCTTTTTATATGCATTCTTATTTAATTTTGTTAGTCTTTCTAATTTAATATATTTTAGTGCATTAAAATCTAAATATGCCCAGATGGAGGAGGGGGACATATTCTTGCTAGTTTATTGAAAAATGCCTAAAATGATTTATTGTAAAAGATAATTATTTCAAAATTTTGATGAAAAACAAATTGATTTTCCCAAAGAAAGCAGATGAAAAGAGCATAGAATCCTCTTGATAATTTGAGTGCAGATCTTAAGGATAACAAAAAACAAACAAAAAATAAGAGAGGAAATTCTGCTCGGGTTACAAGAACCTTGATGATCAGGCAAGATCAGGTAGACCTAGAACTGTGGATTTGGTGGTCGTGCTCCAAGGGGCAAATCTCATGGGTAGTACTCAGGGAGTATCAGGCAAGTTTGGCATCTCACAGTTCGGTGTGGTTTGTCACTTTCACAACCTCGGCAAAAGCATCTGGAGCTGCCAAAATTGTGGCTCGGGTTAAACAATATATCACAAAAACTTTTGACTCAACCTCGTAAATTGTTTGGGAGAAAATTAAATTGAAATAAAATGGAAAGATTTTGCTGAATGAATATTTACATCAGCAGAACTTTTAATATATGAATTTTAATATATATATATATATATATAATAAAGAATATTAATTTACTTATAGATAAACACAATGTGACAATTATAAGTCTCACTACAGTAGTGAGGCCAGGTTGCTGAAGATGACACTTTTTGCAATGTACATACTGTAACCTTATGACGGGGTCCACTGGGGTTTTATGCACTTCTCATTCTACTGGCCCTGTCGTCTGCAAATCTTGGACTCCCACAGTTGAGTCCTTCGTTCTGAAGTGCACCCGGTGGGGATGAGACCCAGTCACAAAAAACAAATAAACAAACAAAAAGAGAGGAAAAACAGACAAAGGCAACGTAAGATGAACATAACAATAGTCAGAGGGAATTGTGGGACGCACACATTTCATTTCATCTTTCTTGTTCTCATTCATTCTCTCTATCTCTTCTGACAAAAATCAGGACTTTCTCTTTGGCGGCAACCAAAGCTCAACTGTCTCAACTCCAAAATCCAACTGACCAATCTTAATTCTTGTCTCCCCATCCCATTTTCCCCGGATCTCGTCATCAGTCCGCGAGATTTGAAAATCCGGTCTCTTTTCACACAGGCCACATGGCTTTATGACTCGTTTCTTGATTTTATCTATTTAATTCCCAGGTTTCTCTCTAGAGAAATTTTAAAGGCTTTTCTGAACTTTCTTTAACTCACTTCCAACCGAACACACACACATGTATATACATACATACACACACATGTATATACACATATACAAACACGTGTATATATATATATATATATATATATATATATATACATACACACACACACAAACATATACACATGCACACACATATGATCCATTATCTTTTATAAGTGTCTATCCTATTTTTGATGATTCATCTGAACTTCTATTGACACCGAACAAAACTTATACATACATACACTTACCACATATACATATACATATATATATATATATATATATATATATATATATATATATATATACACATACACATGCATAGATCCACACAACATACTCTATCTTTTCCAATGTCTCCCGTCTATATACACACACACACACAACAAAAATCTATTTTTTCCTTTACTTGTTTCATATTGTCCTGAAGAAGGTTTCTATATTAACCGAAATGTCCAAACATCGACACTACAATCAATAATAAACTTCCATCCATTGTAACATCCCGTGTTTGTCTACATTTCTCCACATACACATATATGCACATACGCATCCGGATTTTTGGGATTTCTTGAAATCACACACACATATTTACCCATGCACCCAACTACACGAACCATGCATCAATACATTGTGTCATACACTTCCCTTTGCCATTTATCTTATTATAATGGAGATTATGTAACTGTCTGTCTGTAACCGAAACTACGGCACCACCAACGTCACAATTTCCTTACAATAATTTATTGTTTTATTCTCAAATGTATTAAAATCAATCCTATGTATAATTTTATACTGAAATCCATTAGAATAAAGTAAAAATAAGTGTAATCTTTTTTATGTTTATATTTAACTTCATTAGTTTCTCTAATTTGATATAATATTTAATTAAAACTTAAATACTTGTTCCTGGAGGGTGCATATTTTTTCTAGCTCCATGAATTACAAGAACAAAAAACAAATGATAAAATCCCCCCCCCCAAAAAAAAAGCCACCATGTATCTCCTCTTGATGTGCCACGGCCCTGCAGTCACGCACACACATTTACCCATGCACTAAACTGCATTAAATGTGCAGCAATCATAATACATTGCAAAAAGTTTCATCTTCAGCTACAAAATTGACAGAATTTTGACCAAAGTAAAAATATTTGGTCCAGTTTGTGGCAATGTTTTCATAGTGCTGCCATTTTATGCTGGACATGATGGAAATATATAAACAATAGACAAAACGTGACCTGTAGGGGTCACCCATTGACCTCTGGGTAGATAATTGGGATTAAACTTTTTCTCTCTCACTTTCTTGGATGTCCAATGTTTGTTTGTTTTTTATTGTTTTTTTTTATTGTGATTGGTTGGTGTTTGTTTCAAGCGATTGTCTTTTCTTACATTCACTGAAACAAAGCCGCGAAATAAAACTTTCACTGTAACTCCTCGTCACACTTGAATTCGTTGTCGGTGTTGTTGCTGGCTGTGGGGAGGGCGCTGAAAAATGAGAAAAAGAAATTTAAAAAAAAGAATCAAGTGTTTGTAAGAATATACACGTTACATTATCACGAGGAATTAGCAAAGTTTTTATGAAAATTAACATTTTCTAATCTGACTTTTGACATTTTGTACCAACAATTTTTAACACATTTTTCATATTACTGACTTCATGATAATTCTCATTTCTAAAAGGTGACTGATTTTCTCTTTAAAACCTTTATCTACCAAACCGCCCCAAACCGCCCGACGATCAAAATGTTGGACCGCCTGAAAATGCTAGAGATCATCACATCTTAGAAAATGGTTTAGATTTAAAATTAATTTCTTTTCTTTAAATATTGTTATTCAACAGAAGAGTGCCAAGAATTTATTTGATTTTTTCAATGTTGCCACTTATAAAGTATTATGAGATCCCCTAAGAGGCTTGCTAAAAATAACAAGTTCAATGTTATTTTACTAGTTTTAAATGTTGCTACACATGTTTTTTTTTTTTTTTTTAATTAGCGCACTTAAATGGAAATAAAGTCTTGCGCTGGACGTGCAATCTTTCATAGTGCGTTTTCTAAAATTTTCCCAAAGGTTTTGAATGTACCAACTGCCGTTGTGGATCCAAAGGAAACGTAAGAAACCAATGCAATTTAGCAATGATGCTGTTATATACTGTGCTGGATTGAAGCAGGTGAAGAAGGCCGGGGGGGGGGGGGGCAATTTTAAAATCTGCTCCTGAGAAACAAAATAACATTTTCTTATTTATCTACTCAATTAAATTAAAACATTGCCAATATTTTTAGCACTGATAAAAAATTGTCTTTTTAAAATTATTTTTTAATTTTTTTAAAATTTTTGTTAAATTTTTTATATATATAAGATTGAAATGAAAGTCTTGTCCGATACAAAATAATATGAGATTTATATATTAATTAAACATTTAAACAAAGTATTTAATAAAACATGAAACATTTTCGAGACACTGACGAATGATGTTTTGTTTATATATTTCTCAATTTAAATGTTACTTTGTATCGGACAAGACTTTCGATCCAATTCTATATTTATAATATAATATTTATATCTATTCATATTTATTCATCATATCTATATATCTAGGTCTAGATATATTTCATTAGAATCCCCAAAGAGTTAAATATTGCGATGATAGTTCATGAATCAAGTTTATTAAAAACTGCTCAGCAACAGAGAAGAGGAAATTAACTAGAACAATGGAGCCAATGAATATTTTGAGAAAGCAACATCTGTTTTAATTGTAGATATATATATATATATATATATATATATATATATATATATATATATATATATATATATATATATATATATATATATATATATATATATATATATATATATATATATATATAATATATAATATATATATATATATATATATATATATATATATATAATATATATCTTATTATAATGGAGATTGTGTGTTTGTCTGTCTGAAGCCGAAACTAAATCACTACTCAAGTCACAATTCCCTTAGTTATTGACGTCACATTCACCATGAATTTATTTTTATTTAAACCTCAGTTATTGATAAAATTGTTATACCTTATTAATACTTTTGACTTTATCTACATTCTAATAACATGCAATTGTATTTATATATGCAACAAAATAGCGGGTTACAGTGTGAACAGGAAAGCTAATTTGCATATTGATATTAAAAGTCTAATTTTATTAAATATGCGCTTGGTATTATTGATTTCTAATTGTTTGTTTTTTTCTTAATGAATATGAGCAAAAATCTCGAGGATAAATCTTAAAAGAAATCCCTTAACAAGAAGAAATAACTAATATTATTCTTTACTTCCTATTTTAACTAAACAGTTAAATTAGGAAAATTTAACAATGAAAGACGGGAGTAAGGGAAAATGATGGAATAGTTTCAAAGTTGTTCTATTTTTCAATCATACCCCCTCTGTTCCAAATCTTTTTATCTACATTCTTATTCAGTTTCATTAGCCTTTCTAATTTAATATGATATTTTATTATATTAAAACTTAAATACTTGCACCCGGAGGGTGCATACATTTGCTAGTATATATAATATATATAATTCTTATTATAATGGAGATTGTGTGTTTTTCTGTCTGTAACCGAAACTATATTACTACTCAAGTCACAATTCCCTTCGTTATTTACATCACATTCTCCATGATTTTATTTTTATTTAAACCTCAATTATTGATAAAATTGCTTCACCTTTTTATTAGTGTTGTCCATATCTACATACGAATAACATGCAATTGTATTTATATATACAAAAAATAGCGGTTTACAGTGTGAATGGGAAGGCTAATTTGCATATTGATATTAAAAATATGATTTTATTAAATATGTGCTTAGTATTATTGATTTCTAATTATTTGGTTTTATTTTAATGAATATAAGCAAAAATCTCTTCAATGAATCTTAAATGAAATCCATTAACAAGAAAAAATGAATGTCATTTTATTCTTTATTTCCTAATTTAACTAAATAGTTAAATTAGGAAAATTTACCAGTGAAAGACGGGAGTAACAGAAAATGATGGAAGAGTTGTTTCAAAGTTGTTCTATTTTTCAATCATACCCCATCTGTTCCCATCTGTTTTAGCAGCAGAAAGAAGAAAGAAAGAAAGAAAGAAAGAAAGAAAGAAAGAAAATGTGTTAGCGACAAACTAAATTTTAACGTAAAATAAATTCGTTTTTTTTATAATCTTTCTAAATATTTATTTATATTTATCGTATGTTTTTGAAACTAACTTTTATTGTACAATGTACACTCACTTAATTTAAATTGTTGTCATGCACAAAAATTGTAGAAAAATGAAAATTGTTTCAAAACACAAGTTTACGGTTACATTTTTTTAAAATAAGATTTTAAATGTCAATAAAAATCAGTCACCAGTATAGGGTTGTATAAATGTAAATAAAAAAAATGATAAAACGAGTTGTTTTGTAATTAATACTAATGGTTTTTAAAAAAAAGTCTTAATAGTTTAGAGAACTAATGAAGACGTTTTAAAATGTAAGCAAAAATATATATTGCATTCTCTTTATCGTTAAGAACTAGATTTGAATTGTCATGTAGAAAAAATTCAAAGAAATAAATTACAATCTATTTCTAACTTATCAAGCAATTAAAAACTGAATTTAAAATTGTCCCCAAATACTATTATTATTTTCAAACTGGAGTTTCAGTGAAACTTTTCGTGAAAAGAAGAGAAAATAATCTTGCTCAATTTATAATTTGTACGAGTCTTTATCAATTGAATTATTTTTTATAGCGAGTTAGAAAAAATTATTTTGCTTCGGACAGCAAAAGTATGTTTTAACGAAAAATCAAATCTTATTCATATCGCAATCTTTTTATTCCTGTCTTTAAAATATTAATTTAGTTAGAAATGAAATGAAATAATCTATCTTACAAATATTTATTTGGTAAGAAAGAGCGAAGTAAAAAAACAATAATAAGCGCTTATTATTATTAAATAAATAATAAGCGCTTATTATTGTTTAATAAATTTTATTTCGTTTATTTAATAAATATAATATAACTCAACTTTGTATATATACGAAAAAATTAAAAACAAAAGAATTTTAGAAAGAAAAGCCTTTTACAAAAATAGGAAGTTAAATTATAACTACTTATTTCGTAACTAAGTAAACATAGTTGTATTCGTATTGTAATAAAAACAAAACAAAAATTATAATAAAAATACGATGTAGTTAACATTTCGTATATAAACAAAACAGTGTATGATATGTTCTTACCTTAAACATAAAATAAAAATGATTCTAATGTACGTAACTTGAATGAGAAAATTTGTTCTTTAATTTATCATAATTCTAATGATAAATAAATAGGCAGATTTTTTTTTTAAATTAAGGGCGGACCTGAACTTTTGGAACACCCCTCTAAAATTTTTGTTTTTAATTTTTTTTTCTTCTTTCAATGGATTATTATCGATTGCACACCAATCTATCAGACTGTAAAAAAAAAATTCTAAAAAGTTATTTATTTTTCGAGTTTTCAGGGGTGCTCAGTTTCCCGTATAAGTTTATCGTAAATTGAACCCCCTTATCGGAACCGCTAAAAAGAAAATTTTATTTATTTATTTATTTTTCCTTCAATGGATTATTATCGATTACACACCAATCAATCAGATTTTTAAAAAATTCTTGAAAGTTCTTTATTTTTTGAGTTTTCAGGGGTGCTCATTTCCCCGTATAAGTTTATAGTAAATCGAACCCCCATATCGGAACTGCTCGAAAGGAAACTGGCGCAAATGTGTCAAAGTTAGGGTGGCCCAGAAAAAACAGAACCCAAATTATTTATTTATTTTCCCATTAAACTTACCTTAAACACCAACCCCAACCCCAACCCCTAACCCTAACCCTAACCCCAAATCCTAACCCCCCCTACATGAATTTAACAGTTTTATTACAAAATATGTGGGTTCTGTTTTTTCTGTGTCACCTTAATTTTGACACCTTAGTGCAAATTCAGACCAACTGTTAAGATAGAGCGGTTTCGATATGGGGGTTCGATTTACTATAAACTTATACGGGGAAATGAGCACCCCTGAAAACTCGAAAAATAAATAACTTTTTTTAGTTTTTTTTTTTTTACAATCGGATAGATTGGTTTGCAATCGATAATAATCTGTTGAAAAAAAAATAATTAAAAACGAAAATTTTAGAGAGCGTGGGGTTCCAAAAGTTCAGGTCCGCCAAATTAAGTCACCACTTTTTTCTCTCTCTTTCTTTTTTTTAGTCCGGTCATGGACCGGGTACTTTAGCTAGTATATATATATATATATGAGAGTAGGCTGAAATGTTGACATTATATCTGCAGTTGATAACTTTTTTAAACAATGAGATCCAATAACTGCAACATTGATAGAAGAAGTATGTGGACCAGAAAGGAGACTATGTTGAAAAATAAACCTCATTTGATCACATTCAATGAGAGTATCTTGGTCAGTCTATGAACTTTTCAGTCGACCCTCGTATGCTACAAAGACAGAATAGTTTTTTGTTTTCTTTTGCAGGCTTTTAAGGGTATTTATCCAACTCCCCATGGTGCTTGAAAGTAACACAAGTTCGGGTTAATGTGGGGACCCCAAAGAAATCTTTCCACCTCCCAAAACAGTGCCAAAAATAGCTCAATTCCAGCAATAAACCTAGCTGTTACTACTTTAGGGGATAAAACACAGGTGCTGCATACAGAGTTTTAAAAGAGTGCAACTATTTTGTGAATTGAATCATATCACTTTGAATTTAAGACAAAAAAAGAAAAAAAAAAAAAGGAATACTAAAGAAAGACCTTTTCTTGTATGAATTAATTTTGTTCTATAACCGCTCAGTCGGTTGGATTGTAGAATACGCTGACTGCACCTCTGCACAGGTTTAAAAGCCAAATGGGGCCACCTGTTGGCCATGAGTGGTGACCAGTCTAAGGTAAAGACCTAGGTGTGTGGGCAAATTTAAAATCTGCTCCTGAGAAATAAAATCACATTCTCTTATTTATCTACTAAATAAAATTAGAACATTGTCAAAATTTTAAGCATTGATAAAAAGTTATGTTTTTTTAAAATCCTGATGGCTGAACCATCTGTGACTGAGGTACTTAATGGTCACATGCAACACCCCATTTCAGCCGTTACTTGGACTTCAAAACAATCTCCTTGGTCTAGCACAAGTGAAAAGCGGATAGACTCCTTCGATGTCTGGCTGATACCGACATTAGGCCACCCTAACGACAAATAAAAGAAAAGGTCTTTTAAAGTAAGACTCAATAATCAAGTTGTGTTGTTTTGTTTTGTTTTGTTTTTTTCTACAAAGAAAAGCAAAAAATCTATGGAAGGCCAGAAGTGAATAGAATGAATACATGCATTGTACAATAGTTGTAATTGTTGTTGCTGTTCATAGAATAATCTTCAGTTGAATTCCATTGGGAAAAGTTATAAGAAACTGAAAGAAACATAAAATAAAACAAAAACAAAAAAACAAAACAAAACAAAAACAATTCAGGCATGAAATTTCAATGTTTTTTTTTCTTCTCATAGCAATCAATAATGGCCACATTCTGAGGAAGTAGTGGGAAGATGAAAAAAAAAATTATTTTTTTCGTTTAAAGGAAAAATAAATCACCCTGACCATGTTACCCACCCCCCCTTTAATTTTTCTGAAATTTTGTCTAAGTGTGAATTATGATAAAGTTAGCCAATTCCAAAAATTTGAGCTTCCAATTCCAAAAATTGGCGGAGTTATGTTGATTTTTAGCTCTCCAAATTTGAAGGGGGTTGCGAAAAATGGCGACTTTTTGTAACCTATTTTTGTCTGTAAAATGAGTTCTAGAGCTTCCCTACTCCTAAAAATTGGTTTATAAAAGCATTTATGCCCAAGGAAATATCAAAGTAACTTTTTGGTACAAATAATGTTCAATATATGTGAAATGATGATAGAAAAAAAATTTGTCAGATGCAGTGCCATATTGGGATATTGATCTTGCTAGGAAAAAATCAGAAATAATCAATAACTTAAAATTGGTTGACTTTAATATATTTTTGATAGCATTTTTGGATTTTATGGCAAAAATGCTTTTATAAACCAATTTTAGTAGTAGGGATGCTCTAGAACTCATTGAACAGACAAAAATAGATTACAAAAGTCGCTATTTTTCGCCAACCCACCAAATTTGGAGAGCTAAAAATCGACATAACTCTGTCAATTTTTGGAATTGGAAATTCAAATTTTGGGGATCATATGATGTTAACATAGTCCACACCTGGAAAAATATCCAGAAAAATTGTAGGGAGTGGGTGACAATTTAACTTTTTTTCTGGATGATTTGACATTATGCCTATATATATATATATATATATAGTATATAACCAAGCTGATGCAGGTAGACCATAAAAGACTATCTGGTTAAGATTCAATTAAGTCAGAAAATATATTTCAATCTGTGAAAACCGGTTTTTATTTCTTTCTAAAAGTTTTCATTTTAAAGTAAAAGTGGGCGATAATGGGCAAAGTGGCTCTTAAGTGGGGGAGCGATTTACAATATAGATACGATGCTAAAATGGACCCTGACTTTGTGCATGTATTTTAAGGTACCGCTTGTTTGATTTTTCATGTATTTCTAATGAAATTACGGAGGTTCATTTAATTGAATCTTAACCAAGGTGTATATAAAAAAAAAATAATTTGAAAAAATAAAACAAGAACAAACAAAACCAACAAAAACAAAAAACTATGAAATTTAATTTGAAAAAAAAAAATCAATTTGGAAATGAAAACAAAAACTTATTCTGAAAAAAAAAAAAAAAAAAAAATCAGAAGCATCACCATAACAACCACCCAACCCCTATCATGCCAATCAGCCATGTCACCATGACAACCACCTTCATCAATTTTATACTCAATGTCAAGAAAAATAGTCAATTTCAGATTGATTTTAAGGGCATTTCAACCCTGCTAGTGTTATTTCATGCCTTAAGGTAAGGGAATAGCATTCATTTGACATTTTTTGTGTATTTGTTTCTTAAGAGTTTTTTTTTTCAGCAAATGTTTAAATTAAAGGATCAAATAACAATAAATCACATAGCCCTCCAAATGGCAACGTCACCTTTTAAGATCCTGGTGACCCTGTTTGATTTTTAAAATTCATATGCAAGTCAATTTGTTTATCTGTTGTCAACTACTTTATTCTTGCCGACAGATCGTAGATAGCAGTAAATTGTAGCAGAGAGAGAAAAAGGAAGGAGGAGATTCGTTTTCCCACACCAGAGCAGTCACATTATGAAAGAAAGAAAATACTGTCAGGCAGAAAAGGTATCTGAATTCAGCTAATTTCGGAGTTTTGTTGACTAAAATATTTCTAAAACTATAAACTCATTCCAACCAGGTTTTTATTCTCAAAATATTTTTCTTCCTACCTGCTTCACTCATAAGTTTCATTTATTAAAATTAATTGTTTTGGGACCCCTAATTATATTACACATGGCCCTACCATATAAGAATAATTTATAAACGCATTTATTTGACTTATAGATAGTACCCTAACAAGTATTACCACTCTGGAACTGAATCGACCTGGAAGTAATGGTACTCTACACTTCCCCAGATTTGGAGCCTCACCATCAGATGAAGTTTACTGTTAAACCTAGGACCCTTTTTTTTTGGGTGGGGGCGGTCTTAGTGTTCAGGCAATCACTTTCCTTGGAGTGTATATCAAATCTGTTTTGAGTTGGTCATTGGTCGTTATATTTGCTCAGAGGATCCTAAGAATTTACTGTTTATTATAGACATTAAAAAACTAACCCTTTCATCCCCATCAAGAAAACCTTCTCTTTCTATTTTATCAACTATTAAAATCTGCCAAACTCCCAAACTTTTTTAGCTATCCTTTTGAATGAAATTGCCGACCAGAGTTCAAATCTTGCACAGGGCTATTTGGATTTCACTTTGCATTAATCCCCTTTGGAAAGGTATGAATCCATCTCTTCTACCCCCCACCCCCAGCTATAGATAAATAGTACTGCAGACTGGACTCTTTAGCTTGGTATGGCAACCAATACAGGAGAAAGAAAACTGAATGCAAACCAGCACTTAACAAATTGACCTTGCGTCACATCCTGCTTGTGGTGAAAAACTTGGGTAAATACATACATACATACACAAGCAGGATATGAAACATGGTCAGTTTTGAATTCAGAGTTTCACAGATTTGAATTCAGAGTTTTTCTTCTTCTCCTAGATTGGTTGTCATGCCAAGGTTAAACAGCCCAGCCTGTTCTACTATTTACCCATAACTGGAGGTTTGGTTTGGTTTGTTTTGTTTTATGGCATATCAACCTCAATGGGTCATTTAATGCTAAGTTTTGAAATAAATTCATTCTTAATGGATACTTAATTCTTTTTATAAACTTTTCTATTTAACCCATAGATTGAACCCTAACAGGTACTACCACTCCAGGTCAGAGTAGACCTGGGAGCAATGGTGATGAAGGGGTGCTCCACATTCCCCAGAGCTCCAGAATTGGAACCTCACCATCAGATAGAGTTTAATATCATTCCCAGTACATGAAGACTCTCAGCCACTGCCTTCTAGCATAACTGGAGGGAAAAGAATTGGATTCATACCCTTCCTAAGAGTATTAGCGCTATGTGAGATGCAAACAGCCTTGTCCAGGATTTGAACTCAGTTCACCGAGTCCATTTCCTACAACAATAACCATTACACCACAAACACCACCTCTTTTTATACAGTAGACCAAAAATGTTTAAACAATTAAAATTATAATTAAAAAACTAGATTAGATTTTTAAAAAAAAACAACCCCCAATGAGTCTAGGTAAAAAATTATACATAAGTGAATAGGTA
The DNA here is from genome assembly GCA_023376005.1 of Doryteuthis pealeii. NCBI lineage: Eukaryota > Metazoa > Mollusca > Cephalopoda > Myopsida > Loliginidae > Doryteuthis > Doryteuthis pealeii. The sequence continues at coordinate 100,888,388 of CM042153.1, forward strand.
GATATTCTAGGCAAAACAAGACATTAGATTTGTAAGTTCCCAAAATTCACACTGGATTGTCCAATTGGACACATGGCCGTGATGGCTCCCGATTACGACAAGAAGGTTCCAGAGTCTGAGAAGGTTCCCGAGTCTAACAAGAAATACCTGAAGAAGGCCGGAGGGCACATTGGCCGAAACATTGTACAGATAACAATGAAGATGAGGACAATAGTCTGAATAATACAAATAATATTAATATGGAGTAATATAATTTTTGGTGTGTCACCGAGATTAATTGCACTGAAAATTAGGCTTCATTAGTTTCATAGTAGACCCCCCCCCCCGAGTATAAGAGAAGACCGAAACCCAAAGAATTAAGTTTAGTAATTAAGTTAAGGTTAGTAAAGATTAAAAGATTTTAAGCAAGATGCGCTAAATTTTAGTTAACCTCATCTTAAAGTTCAATTAAAGTCATCATAAACATTCAGTAATTTGGAATTTTTATCGTCTCGTCCTCCTATCCTAATTTATGCTGTTTTTTTTTTTTTTTTTGGGGGGGGCGAATTTTCGGGCTCCTGCTAGCTATTTTCCAACTTGTGTTTCAGTCGCCTTTTTGACAGAAAATTAATACAACATAAAAAGTCGATATTTTACACCCCCCTACCACCACAGTTTTTTTTTTTTTTTTTTTATCAACAAGTCAATGTAAATATTTTACCCCTCCCCTTAAAATTTTTTTTTACTGATAGTTAGATCAAAACATAGTATACTGCATGAAAATTGTTTTGAAATTTGAGTTTGAATGCTCGTATAAATTTTGATTTTTCAAAAAAAAAAAAAACAACAAAAAAATAAGGCGGGGAGTGTAAAATATTTACATTGACTTGTCGATAAAAAAACTGTGTGTGTGTGTGTGTGTATGTGTGTGTGTGTGTGTGTGTGTGGGTCGGCCGTGTAAAATATCACTTTTTTGTCGCATTAATTTGCTGACAAAAAGGCAACCGAAACACAAGTCGGAAAATAGCTAGCAGGGGCCCGAAATTTACCTGACACCACCCAACAAAAACAAAGCGTAAATTAGGGCAGGAGGACCAGACAACAAAAACTCAAAATACTCAAACATTCTTTGGATTCATGCAAAATATTTCGCAATCTAAAATGTAAATGTTGAATTAAAAGCATTCTGGCCAATTTAGATATCAACTCACCTTGAAATTGGAACTATTTCAAGAGAAAAAAAACAACAACAAATATTAAGAGATATTTAAAAAAAAAAAAAAAAAAAAAAACTATGATTTTTAGTAAATTAAATCGGCCAGTTGTCTTTTAAAAGAAAATTCAAGATAATAATGGGAATAAAATCTTATTATAATGGTCATTATCTGTCTATCTGTTTATAACTGAAACTATGTCACCACTGACATCACAATTCCATTAGTTATTTACATTATATTTTCAATGATTATTAAATAATCATTATTTAATCTTAATTAGCATCTTATTCGTTAATGATGTCTCTATTAAAGTATAGCTGAGTTAAATTAACCTCAAAGTAACCCATATTATTAAATTTTGAAATCCTTTAAAATACTGAATATGTGTGTTATATAATAAAGTTTACATAGTACATGATGTGTGTAATTTGCATACTGGTTTTAACAAAACCATGTTTAATGAATAATTACTTGGTGTTATTGATTTCTAATATTTTTTTCCTCAAAAATATTCAAAGCAATTCTATGTATAATACTATAAGTATAGATAAAAGGATATGAAAATACACAATGCTGTTAAAATGAAAATATTTTATATCATATTTCATATCATATATAATTCTATATAGAAATAAATTAAAATATTTTTTTATATGCGTTTTTATTTTGTTTTGTCTTTCTAATTTGATATATTATATTACAGAGAATGCATATTTTTGGTAGTATTTAATGATTTGAAGTCTACAAAGAGACGAATTACCTCCCTTTAATGGCAGACAAGTCAATACAAATTTGTTGGACTCAGAATCGATTTATTTCAAAAGAACACATTTTCACAATACACCGTCTGACGTCATGTGTCACGTCATTGTGACACTATTTTAATTTTTTCTTTTCCAAATTTCAATAAATCATGCAGTTAGGATAGTAAAAGAATTACTGCATGAAATAACCTTTCTCTTTTTTTTTGACCAATCTTGAAATACAATGATGATGCACTTTAATAAGATGGACATAAAGAAATGATTTTATTCTAATAGTGCTATTAAATTGTAAACAGTGCCTTCACATCATATATTTTGGGTTCCATAATTAATTTAGAGAAATAAACCATTAACAGTTTCAAATGAAATATTATCTATTATTATCATTATTATTATGAAGGTTTTTCACACCTGCTTAAGCTGGTGCTTCATTGTCACTCAGACAGCAAGTCTCCTCAGGTCTCCAGGATTCTTCTGAGTATTCTAGCTGATCTTAACAGTGCTGTTACTTGGATGGTCTTGATTCTTCTTCAGATTTCCAATTTCTCCAGACTCTTTTCCAAACCCTTGGGACCCGTTCCAAGGGCTCCAATTACAACTGGTACGACTATCATCAATATTATTTGTTTATTTATTATGCCTCCTTGGGCAAATCCCCTTTTTTCTATCTTCTCACATCAATCTTAAAAAAAAAAAATCTTTGCACAGAACGTATACAATATCTATTAATAAGAGATTCGGTCTCCATTTGTCTGTAACCAAAACTATGTCACTGCTTATATCACAATACCAAAAATCGTGAATACATAGAATAAAAAACTGTAATCAGTTTTAAAAATCATTTTTTATTCTCGACCGTTTTTCAGTAACAAGAGGTTAACTAAAAGTTTACAAATAAATAAATCCCTACGATTTTGTGTAAAATTTATGTGTAAAATATTCAAAATAATTATTTAATTAATAATTAATAGGTGCTCACAACATTTTATTTGAGGGAGGAACAGAACTAAGTTTCTATTTCTAATTGTTTTATCTTATTTTATTTTTTTTACTCCTTTAATAAATTTGATGATTTTATTTACTTATGATACAAACCCTCTGATATTGAATTTTTAACTCCCACTCCTCTCAGGCAATATCTTTCAAATATTGATTTTTATACAGCCCAGAGGGTGTTTTTCCTTTTGTTTTTGCTAGTTAATACAGTATCTATATACAGATAAAATTTTGTTAAGTAATTCATCCAAAAGTTCCCCAAAATGCATTCTTAATTTATTTTTCTTTCCATTTTTTCTAGCAAACGATCTTTGATGCTATTTCCTCAAACAATGGTACAAGTAAAAGATCTAATTTTTGGTATCAGTATTCAGTATACTAACACACAACTTTCACATGAATGGACAATTTGATATTTTTTTTAAAGTGAAAAATCGACCTACCCTAATCCACAGGTCCTGCTAGTTAGATAATAATGTAACATTTAATATCTTAGAAAAAAGAAAAAAAGATAAAATCTTCAACAAACCTGTTTGTTGATAATATTGGCTTCAGGACAATCAATTATACTTTGATTGCGTAAATTAAGAATTGAATTGGCAATTATCCGAGCATTTGTTCGCATATAACCACCACTTGTGAGCATAATTATTGGTATTTCCGATCGCGCACAGCCTCAAATACTTTGAAATCTCGGTTTACAACACCCTGTTAAAAAATTAATGGGGAGAGAAAAGAAAGAAAGAAAGAAAAATTATTTAAAAAAAATATAAAACACTCATACATGCACAAACATTTTTTTTACACATAATAATATGATTGTTCCTTAATCTTCCAACTGTTATCATCTTGCAACACCCTCTGGTTAAAAATGAAACTGTCCAAACATAGGAAGAGCATCTATATATTAATACACTTGTTCCTCAATCTTTTGACCGTTATCATCTTGCAAACACCTCTTGTTAAAAATGAGACTGTCCAAATCATCCAAGATGAAATGCAAAAATGTAAATCCTGATTATCTGGTGTCATTTATTCGTCGAATTCTTATTTCTTATGAGTATTTTCACCTCAGCTAAATAATGGACTATCCGTTTTTATTATAAAGAAAGAAACGTAGTAAAAGGACATGCTACACAGAAAAAATATAAGAAAGAAAGAAAGAAAGAAAAAGAGTAGGGGAAAGATAGAGAGAGAGGGTGAGTGCATAGAAGTGAAAATGCTAATCTGTTTTAATCGATCATAATGAAAAGATGAAAAGAAGGAAAGAAAGAAAAATAAAGAGTCAGAGTTAAATCAAGGTTATTTTACTTTTTACATGTTGAACTATTTAGCAATAGCTCTTAAGTAACATATCAAATATAATAATTAAATACTGTGGTATATCCAGTCACTATTTTGATTATCTATGGTTATTCTATGCATAAAGGTTAGGGAATCATGTTCACATATACATTTTTTGTGAAGTTGTTTTAAGAGTTTTTTGGGTTTTTTTATGCACACAACCCAATCAAATATGAATAATTTTTAAACAGATTTATTTGACCAACAGTGGGGACCCTAAAATGTACTACCACTCCAGGTCAGAGTGGACCTGGGAGTAATGGCAATTAAAGGTTACTCTGCTATTTTGAGTTCAATGAAGTCATTATACTAGCAGACATCAAATAATGACCACTCACTATATTCAGTAGTTGACATTTAACATTGTTAGCAGACTAACAGACACACACACACATATACATATATATATATACACACACATATACATATATATATATACACACACACATATATATACATATATATATACACACACACACACATACACATATATATACAAACACACACATATACACATATATATACACACACATATACACATATATATACACACACATATACACATGCACATATACACACACGCACGCACGCATATATATATATACTCACATACACACATATATATATACTCACATACACACACACACACATATATATATATACTCACATACACACACACATACACACACACACACATATATATACTCACATACACACACATATATACTCACATATATATACACACACGCACACACACATATACATATATACACACACACACATATATATATAATACACACACATAAACATATATATACATACACATATATACATACATACACACACACATAAACATATATATACATACACATATATACATACATACACACACACATAAACATATATATACATACACATATATACATACATACACACATAAACATATATATACATACACACACACATAACATATATATACATACACACACATATATACATACATACACACACATATATATACACATATATACATACATATATACATACACACATATATACATACATATATATATACACACATATACTCAGACAAACATATATACACACACATATATATATATATATATACATACACACACATATATATATACATACATATATTCACACATATATACACATACACATATATATACACATACATATATTACAAAGTTGAGTAAATAACAAATAAACTGAACTGTAGAACTTACCTGTGGAGACACAGCAAGATCTCCTAAAGGATCACCATTCAATACATCAGTACCAGCATTGTAGATAACAACATGGGGGACAAATTCATTCAAAGCTTCCTGAACATTCCTGCAAACAAAATTAACACAAAGATTTTAAACAATATTTTTAAACCAGTAATGACCAAAATTCTGTGGTTTCTTAAAAATTTGCTAACCTGACCTGTATAGGTTTTGGTCATTTCCTAGACTTTGGGTCTGTAAGAAGAGTAACACGAATCGACCGTCTCATACGATGTACGAAGTCCAGAATGCAAATGGCGGCGCCCACCAGTCATTAATTAGAGACTTACTGACGGCCTGCCACTAATATTTGCATAACACCACAATTCTCACTCTAAGTTAACTTTCAATAAAGGGAGGTTACTCTAACCTACCCACACAGGGTCTAACAGGGTGGTTTCAGGTATATGTTGAGTAGGTGTGTTCATGTTCACATCTTTTTGGAAATGGGGCCATAAACATGGGCAGATAACCAGCAAAAACTGACATATAACAGCTAAGTATATGCTTAGTATTATTGATTTCTAATTGTTTGGTTTTATCTTAATGAATATGAGAAAAAATCTCGGGGATAAATCTTAAAAGAAATCTATTAACAAGAAGAAATAACTGTAATTTTATTCTTTACTTCATATTTTAAATAAATAGTTAAATTAGGAAAATTTAGTAATGAAAGACAGGAGTGGTAGAAGAGTAAGTTTCAGTTGTTCTATTTTTCGATTATACCCCACCTCTGTTTCAAATCTTTTCATCTGCATTCTTATTTAGTTTCATTAACCTTTCTAATTTGATATAATATTCTATTACATTAAAACTTAAATAATTGCACCCAGAGTGTGCATACATTTGCTAGTACTAATAATTTACAAACAGATCTATTTGATCCATTGATGGGATCCTAACAGAAACTATCATTCCAGTCCAGAGTGGACCACTTACAGTCAAGTCATGTTGAAAACACTGCTTCCTGCTAGATCACTGAAGTTAGGCAGCAATGAGCATGTTCAATACTTAGATGGGTGACCATTTAAGTAACAACAGATACTGTAAGTAACAGAATATCAAAATGACTTGATTGGCATTAAATAACCCAAAAAGTGTTGTAAATGTCGTAAAACAAAACAACCAAATAACAAGCAGAGTGGAACTGGGAGTAATGACACTCCCCAGAGCTCCAGAACGGGAGTCTCTACACATGAGGTAGTTTAGTGTCATACCCAGAACCCCCTTTTTTGGGTGGTGTTACCCCTCTGCAGGGGATACAATAATCATATTCTAACCCCCATCGACACGGCAAAGTTTAGGTTGTGAAATGAGATTATAAACAAGGTGTGTCAAAAAAGTATTGAGATTTTTTGGTACTTTTTGACACACCTTGTATTCTGAAAAAAAAACAAAACAAAAACAAACCGTTCCATTCATTCTTCATTTCTATCTTGGTAAATACAGCTTTAAACTTGGTACTTTTTTGATACCCCTTGTATTCTGATGAATAGAACGGTATTTTTTTTTCAGAGTACAAGGTGTGTCAAAAAGTACAAAAATCTCAATACTTTTTTGACACACCTTGTAGAAAAAATGAAATTAAAAATAAACAACAAAAAAAGATATTTAATTATCTTCATCTGACAGTTTCTTTTTGGTAGATTTGCAGATTAAAAAAAAAGATTGACTTTAAAAGAGTCAAAATAAAATGTTAATTAATGAAAATTTATGGATGGCGAGAGAGAGTCAAAGAAATCCATGCTGTTGGCATAACAAAATGGTTTCAGTCAGAAAAATCCTGGAATTGAAGATAATTAAAAAAAAACCCCGATATTTTAAAAAGATAACTTACGTTTGCACCAATCCAAATATTCCTTATCTCCTGTAAATGGTTCCAATTCTATCTTTTTTGTAATGGCTTCCTAAAAAAAACAACAAAAAAATAAATAAAGTGAACAGGTGCCTCGCTATACGTTGAATAAATAATGTTATCAACACTTTGTAAGCTCATGTTTTTATATTGAGATATGATTGATTTTAATGGCATGTCAACCTGTCTAGGCTTATTCTATGCTTAAGAGGTTAGGGAATGACGTACATTGTACATTCATAGTTTTATTTTCCCAGTACCCCACTCGTACCGGGTCAGGCACGAAGGCCCTATTTATGTGGAACCACCCACAAGCCGAGACTCATGGGTGGCGGTGGAAAAATTGCGTTGATCCCGTCAGCATTCCCCCTCAAGGGGGGGGGCCTCAGGCGCTGGGCAATAAACCCAGCCCTGCCCCTTTAAGTCAAGGGGGCAGGTATTGCCTGGAGGGATGGCCCTCTGGGATCGACGCTATTAATTTACCATCTCACCGGTCCAGTGGCCGAAGCTCACTGACCCCCGCCTGGGCAGGTAAGGCATAAGGCACATTCATAGTTACATTTCAAGTAACTATTCACTTTGTTGGGGCAGGTATTTAATTGTTTGGGGGGGGGGTCGGGCGTTTGTGACTATTTCATATACATCTATGATCTTGTACAAATTTCTATTTGATAGTGCATTTAAAAAAAAACCTAGTTAGGAGATTTGGGAAATGTCAAAGGGAGATAACTCTTCCCAGACAAACAATATCACTGTTTAGTAAAAAATAAGTACAAAGGGCAGCATCAACAACAGGAATTGATCAAGAGGAAAGAAATTTAAAAAATGGCTGTCTCACATTTATTATGCATAGGGTTAACAAGTTGATATATGCTACCTCCTTAAACTTCTATTATATACCCCTTTATTTGGGTGTAGAGAGAGAGAGAGAGAGAGAGAGAGAGAGAGAGTGAGATAGATAGGGTGGAAATAAGGTAATCTGAACATTAGATACACAAATATGAGTAACCTCCCCTTGTTTCTTTCACTTTGAGGAAACCTTATGTTTTGGTCGGCCATTTTCATTTCACCATAAAATCTACACTTAAAATATGAATTTGTTTGAATCAATCCAATGCATGTTTTAACACAAAAATATCATAAAATGTGTTCTTAATTGTGCTTGTGCATTATTTGAAATGAAATTAATTGTTATATATATCTTATATATTGTTAGAGGTGCAGTCGACATATTCTACAGGCTCAGCCGACAGGGCAGTTATGGCCAAGTTTGAATTCAACATGTGTTAATATCTAAAAACATTTTTATTTTTCTTAAAATATATTTTTGAAACAATTTCTTTTATAGAAATCGTGTATATACTAGGGTGAGTCAAAAGTTTTGCAATATTTCAAGGTATCAGGGGTGTTTCTTTGATATTGACTAATGATTTTTGGCAAATCTCCATATTATATCATTAATTTGATAGAAATTGTTGTCTAATCATTGCTAAATTGTTTATTTTCATTTATAACATATAAACATTAATTGTTTATTCTTTATCTTACACCTTTGATAATGACTAGGGAAAAAATTGCAATTAGATTTATTTTATGTTACCTGTGGAAAAAAAGGACCAAGTGCAAGGGCAATGGCAAAAGAAATTGATCATGTGAAAGGCCCAGGAACTATCAATGAACGTGTGGCACAAAACTGGTTCAGACATTTCAAAGAAGGTGACACCAGCCTTGAAAACAAACCAAGGTCAGGGAGTCCTTCTGTTGTGAAAGATGAGAACCCCTCTTTAAATGGTTGTACACCAACAGCTAAACACAAGCAATTGTACATTGTTGTCAGAACTTGTATGGTCTTTTTTGCTGGGTACCATATATTTCACCACATTAACAGATAGGTATTCAAATTCAGATGAAGAAGACTCAATAAACAATATGAAAGTACAAACATATATTCAAAGATACAAGAATTGCAAACTTAATGGCGTTTGCTGCCAGACTTATTTGCTGAAGTCCATCTTGTTTTCTGAGAGAGACTGAATAAGATGTTTTGTTGCTGTGATGGTGAACATTACAAGTTATTCTAAAAAGGGAGTCAAATTAGGCACCAATCTATGGCATTGCGCTGATTGGCCCCTTGTTGATAAATTGGCCCCTATTTTTCCAATTTTTTAAAATCTTTCACAAAGAACCATCAATCAACACTCTATAAGCTCGACCTTGTGAACAGACATTGAAATACTAGAAATATTGCAAAACTATCGACTTACCCTAGTATTTCTTTTTTTTTCAGATCCCCTGTTTATAAAAACATCATCCAGAAATTAAAGAAAAAAAGAAAAATGAAGATGTTCTTACTTTTGGCATAACCATCAAAAGGATAAATCTTTCTGTTGTACATATCCAGGACATATGTTTCAGTATCATTAGCTTCAAGGATATCTCGTTGGTATCCATTACCCTAAAACAATAAACAAATGAGGAATATCATAGCCTTATAAGAATTAATGGGGTTTTAGCTTCAGTAGATAAAACCGCTTCTTATAATACGTTAGGAGGCCTCAGAAAAGCTTCCTAATGTGGGTGAATATACACAACAACTTCCAACAAAGAGGTACATAACAAAATACAGACTTTATTGTCTGAGCAACATTTAACAACAATACAAAAGAGTTTGGACAAAAGTCCTAAGGAAGAAAGAGTTTGGAGTTCAACAAAGAGATGAAAGGTCCTACACCAAAAGGTTATCACTTATTTCGTATAGGAGCCACATTGTAAGGGTCTCTCCATTTTTTTTAACTAATAAAACTTTAAATGAAAGACATGTTTTTATATTAAAATAGTTTTTAATAATTTAATTCATATTAATAATTGAATAATAATTTTTTTAAATAACAATATTATTTTATCGTTAGTGTAAAATTAATTTTTAACATATGCTAACAACAACATGAAATAATTAATTTTCTTTCATTAATATCAAAAAACTATTTTAGTATAAAAACATGTCTTTGGTTTGTAAATAAACATGAACAAACTTTTAAAAAATATTACAGTGAAATTCTAATGTCAAAAAATCGTCTGTTGCTTTTGTTTGCAAACAATCAGAAGTTAGTGCTGAAAAGCAAAAACCTGATCCTGTTTTTTCTATAGTAAAAATCTTTAACAATTTAGATGATACATATTATAGATATATTCTGTCATATATACAGCACAAGTCTGTAACCAATTTAGCTAACCAGTCAGGATTTTATCATTCCTTGTGGAACATTATACAAACAAAATGGACATCTTTAATTATTACACTGGCTTGCATTAAAAGAATTTTTCTCCAAAGTTCAAGTGATATATGATCACTATTTTATGCTGAATTTAAAAATACCATTCATTGTGTTTGGTCAGGTCTGGTTTTTAAGATACTTCACAACAAATTGTACATAATAATAACACTCATTCAAAAGTCTGTGGACTCTACTTGTCACAAATAAATAGTTATAATACTGTTCTATACATTTCAAGTAAGAGCTTGTATCTTAAAAATTTGATCTGATTAGAAAAAATGAGTATGATTTTTGGATTCAGTATAAAAAAACCCAGACCTTAAAATCATCAATCATATATTTGACCATGAAAACATTGCAGGTCAGTGTTATTAACAAAGTCTACAACATTGAAACTCTATAAGCATAAATAAAATTGCAAAACTCCTATAAGTAAAATAAACATTGCATATTCAAATTTGTCATCTGCAGGTAAAAAGAGTTGAGATCTTTGTTGTAGATAATGCATCAGTGAAAGTATTAAGAAATCTGGTTGAAAGATATATTCACCAAAAGGATGCTGGGTAAATTATATTTCAAAACATAGGAAATGTAAACAAACCTGGTGGGCATCGAGGTCTATAATCATGACACGGACTATATTAGGATGTCTTTCTCTCATAAACTTGATAGCAAGGGTGATGTCAGCATATGCACAGAAACCACCGCCTTTGTTCCAGAACAGTGATGAAAACCACCACCCAAATTGATTGCCCAGCCTCGTTGCAATGCAATTTCACCTGCCTGGAAAAAAATAAATAAAAATAATTAAAAAAATGAAAGTGTTGGTTGGTTGGTTGGGTTTTACGGCATGTCAACCCCTGTTGGGTCATTTTATGCTGAAGACGTTTTTGCTTAATTTTCTAAACTCATCTTTTTCTATTTAACCCATAGATGGGTTTGTTTTGTTTTGTTTAACGACATATCAAACTCAGTGGGTCATTCAATGCTGACAAAGTTTTGAAATAAATTCATTCTTAATGGATACACAATTTTTTTTATAAAAATATTTTTCTATTTAACCCGTAGATGGGACCCTAACAGGTACTACCACTCTGGGTCAGAGTGGACCAGGGAGCAATGGTGATGAAGGGGTGCTACACATTTCCCTAACCTCCAGAGCTGGAACCTCACCATCAGATAGAATTTAACATCATTCCCAGGACATGAAGACCCTCAGTCACTGCCTTCTAGCATTCATAAGATAAAAAGGCAATAGGGTTGGGGCAATCATATAGGTGCTAGTGCTTGACATGACCAGCCGATTGATCCCCATAGATGGTACCCTAACAGGTACTACTACTTTGGGTCAGAGTGGACCTGGGAGTAATGGTGATGAAGGGGGAAAAGTGAATGCGCAATTGATCACAGTACAGTAATTAGACTTGATTCGGCATTAAATGACCCAAAAAGGGTTGATATGCCATAAAACTAACCAATAGGAATTACATGGTTCAAGAAATTTTGCTTAGGTTGCAAGAACCTTAAGTTTTAGGCAAAGTCAGGTAAGCCTAAAACTGTAGATACTAATGCCATGCTCTAAGCCATAGAGGCAAATCAGGCAAGTAGCACTTGGAGAGTATCAGGCGAGCTTGGAATTTCACAGTCCTGTGTGATTTGTCACCTTCACAACCTCGGCAAAAGCACCAGAATTTTAAGTATCCAAAATATTGCAAAACTTTTGACTCACCCATGTAATTTTTTGTTACTTGTAATATAGTGAAAAGTTCTTAACAGAACTAGCAAAAATATGCGCCCCCTCTAGGAATAAGTTGTTAAATTCTAATGTAATGAAATATATTAAATTAGAAAGACTAACAAAATTAAATAAGAATGCATATAAAAAGATTACATTTATCTTAATTATTTTTCAATTGTTTTCTAAATAAAATCATCCATTTTTAATACGAAGAATAACACAATAATATTAGAGATCAATAACACCAAGTAGTTCCTCAGAAGTTTTGAGATGAGGCTTGATAATTTGTATTATATGGATTATTCAGACTATTGTTCTCATCTTTATTGTTATATACGCAATCTTTCAGCCAATGTGCCCTCTGGTCTTCTTCAAGTGTTTCTTGTTGGACTCGGGAACCTTCGTGTCGTAATCTTGTTGAAAACATGGCATAGCGGATATAGGTGTTGTGAATACAGTTCTAAGTAAGTCATCTCTGGGCTGCATGTTCAATCCTGGGCAAGGGCGATTGTAACAGAACAATTAACACAGCTTAACACTTGTACCCAGTCATGGTTAATGGAGTGAGAACCGTCTAACCCCATGAATTGAATAAAGAGTTCAGTTCGAAGTTCCGTGAATGCTTCCGAGTTCAACAAGAAGGTTCCTGAGTCTGACAAGAAACACCTGAAAAAAGCCAGAGGGCACATTAGCCAAAACGTTGTGTAGGTAACAATAAAGATGAGGACAATAGTCCAAATAATCCAAATAAAAGGGAATTTTATAAAAAACAGAATTTATAGCAAGAAAGATTTTTTAAAAGATGCCTTACCAGAATAGTTCCGCCAGTTTGATATCGAAACGGTTGAAGAACATGGCGCTGAACCAAACAGTTGGGCATGAGGGCTACAGGAGGAATCTCCACAATCTTTGCAACACTGAGACCACTCTGCAATTAAGGTAAGGTAATCTTTATTATCATATGTGAACAAAAAACATTTTGATTTATCTTTTTAAGATGTTTAACTCTTAATGTTATCACCTATTTCTTCTCTTTGTGTTGTTCTCTTGACATATCCTGCAGAATGAAAAACAAGACGTGCAAAAAGGCAGAGGAAGTTCTTTGTTCAATGATCATCTAGCACATTTGACACACTAGAACACGACAGGGCAGTGTAAACGTGGTAGTGTCAGAGCCATACTGTTGAGAACTTAAGTTCCTGGCAGAGCCACCCAAAGGCAGACAGGTCTAGCACCCAGTGGTATTAGGGCCACAATCCGGGTTCAAAGGGGCTCTGGTGAAAATTCCAAGAGATGTCTGTACCAGAAATCAGTGGTTATTTTTGGTCCTTTTGTCTGCTGAATAATCTGCAGCAAAAAAAGAGTCTGCATACAGGGTTCTGAGGACTACTTGCATATCTATTTTCCCCAAGACACTCCATTTTTCAATAGATGGAGCCAGCTCAACCCACCCTGAGTGATTTGGTTGGGTTTTACAGCATGTCAATCCATTGGGTCATTTTATGCTGAAGACGTTTTTGTTTTATTCATTCTTGATTGATATTCAAATTTTTAAAAACAATTTTTTTCTATTCAACTCATAGATGGGATCCTAACAGGTACCACCACTCCGGGTCAGAGTAGACCTGGGAGTAATGGTGATGAAGGGGTGCTCCACATTCTCCAGACCTCCAGAACTGGAACCTCACCATCAGATAGTTTAACATCATACCCAGGATATGAAGACCCTCAGCCACTGCCTTCTAGCACATATATGATAAAAACGGTTGGGTCTTGCCATAGGGCAATAGGGTTGGGACAATCATATAGGTACTAAGGTTTGATGTGACTGCCCGTCTAGCCTAAGTAAGAGGCAAACTGGAGTGTTGCACTCTGGGTAAATGCTACAACAACAACAAGATTTTACAGATACAAAAATATCAACATGACATAAAAAGTTTTAAATATCAAGAGAAATTCGTTTCTGAGAGCCTCTTTGAATTTCATGTACTCCTATCTTTTTAAAATATGTATTGGGTAGCAACTAAGTTCCCAACGTGTTTTTTTTTAATTTTGGAATACATATATATATATATATATATATTTCTACACACATATATATATATATATATACATATATATATATTAAAATAAGTGTATTTTGGCAGCATTTTTTCTTTTAAACATGTTTTGTTAAACTCTACTGACGATTCTTGTTGGACAAGTTTTTGTTCGATCCTTTCTAACTGTCTGGCCATCTTTTTAATATCTGGGTGGAATTGGTGTAGCAATCCACCAAAGGTTTCTTTCACGAGTGCTTTCTGCACGTCTTTGTGCCCTTATCAGGTGTGAAACTGGTAGAATGTTTCCGTTGTCTCGCTTTTAAAACAAGCAGTAGCAATAGGAATTAGAAGTAGGAGGGAGCTCACAAGTTCCGTTTAAATGAACAGTGGCAGTAGAAATTTGTAGGAGGGGGGAGGGCTCACAAGTTTGTAAGAAAGTAAGGGGAATGGTGGAAGGAGGTTTGGTGGGAAATTATAGGCATTTAAGGACATATTGACTGGTTTCAAAGTTTATCTTGTTTAAGGTGGGTTTGTTTTGTTTGATATATAAGGCTTCGATTATTTGAAGTTTTTGTTTGTTTTTTTCTTTGTGCAGTATAATTGGATTTTCAGTTAAAGTTTTCCGATAGGTAGAGGGGGGGGACATGAATGGGATTTTAAGTGTTGCATTATTCCATTTTAATTGGTTCTAATTAGTCGTAATTTGCAATTAAGTCAAAAACTGACCAATCTCTTACTTTACTTTCTGCCTATCACTTTCTTCCACTCTTTGTATATCCTGATTACCTCATCGTTATATAATGTTAGTTTCTCAGGGAGAGAGAGAGAGAGAGAGAGAGAGAGAGAGAGAGAGAGAGAGAGAGAGAGAGAGATGGGAGAATTTGAGATGTAATTCTATATTAAATTTCACAAGCAGCAACCTGTAGCTTAAAGTAGGTCAAACATTCCATTTCTTAGAAAGCTTACAAAATGATTTCAATGTTTTGTTTGACAGTATTTTTTTGTTTTTAATTTCATTTGTTTTTCTAACTCACTTTCCCCTAATTTCAATTATCTACCCAGAGCTGAATGGGTGACCCAATGGGTCACGTTTTGTCTAGTCTCATATATATTTTGGCAAGATTCTATGAATACAGAAATATTAACATGACATAATTACACACAGAGGAATTCTAATTAGTTTCTGAGAGACTCTATTTCTTTATTTATTTCTATGGTCTTTTTGCAGATTTAAATGTCAGAGGGTTTGTATCATAAGTAAGTAAAATCCTCAAATTTATTACAGGAGTAAAAAAAGCAAAACAATTTGAAATGGAAACTTAGTTCTGTCCCCTTTTAATAAAATGTTGTGTGCATCTATTAATTATTAATTAAATAATTATTTTGAATATTTTACACACAAATTTTATACAAAATCGTAGGTATTTATTTATTAGTAAACTTTTTAGTTAACGTCTTGATACTGAAAAAAATGACTATTTCTTGTTTGTAAATAATTTTCTTGTAAAACTCTATACGTTTGATACGTTTAAATATATATTAAAATAAAACAAACTATATATAAATATATAATACCGGGATGTATTTATTAAAACTTGTTTTAAAAAACAATAATGACTGTCTTTGGTTGCTTACTCAAATTTTGAGTGTATATAATAGAAGGTTGTTCTTTATTCTATGTATTGAGGATTTTGGGAAATTTGATGTAAGTAGTGACATAGTTTTGGTTACAGACAAATTGAGACCGAATCTCCATTATTAATAGAGATAAAGAAAAATTTTTTTCAATGAATAGAAAAGATACAAAATATTTATGACTTAAATGCTTTACTTGTGTCTGAAATGGTTCAGATGGTAATTTTCACTTTTTTATGTTGGTATTTATCCAACCAGTTCGCTACGGGTAGGATGTGACACAAGGTCACAAGTATGGGGCATCCAGTGAGGATCAAACTCACTATTCAGTAGATAGAAGTTTCTCAATACTAAGAGATTAATTGCCACAAGATATGTGGAAAAATATCAACGAGTTTCCTATTCAGACAAGGATCAGCTATATCATCAAATATCATATATATATATATATATATATATATATATATATATATAGTTAATTCCTTGTTAGTATTGGAGAAATGATAATAAAGTGCTCAATTATTTCTGTAAGAGTTGTATTTATTTAATTATAGTTTACAATACATTTAAGAGTCCGTTAAACGTCATAATGTATTGTAAACTATAATTAAATATATATATATATATATATATATATATATATATATATGCCAATGGAGGTATGTTGTGTAATGGTTACTGAAGTAGGAAATGGGCATGACGAGACGAGTTCAAATCCTGGATGAAGTTGTTTGCATTTCCCGTAGTGCTAATACCCTTGGGAAAGGTATGAATTCAACTATTCTCCCTCCAGCAATAGGTAAATAGTAGTGCAAACTGTGCTCTTCAACCTTGGGGTAATTCCATGTCAAATCATCCAGGCCATGTCACCCACCCCCTTCAAGGGTTAATTCCATGTCAAATCATCCAGGCCATGTCACCCACCCCCTTCACGGGTTAATTCCATGTCAAATCATCCAGGCTATGTCAACCCCCTTCAAGGGTTAATTCCATGTCAAATCATCCAGGCCATGTCACCCACCCCCCCCTTCAAGGGTTAATTCCATGTCAAATCATCCAGGCCATGTCACCACCCTTCAAGGGTTAATTCCATGTCAAATCATTGTCATTAATTCCATGTCAAATCATCCAGGCCATGTCACCCCCCCCTTCAAGGGTTAATTCCATGTCAAATCATCCAGGCCAAATTCCATGTCAAATCATCCAGGCCATGTCACCCCCCCTTCAAGGGTTAATTCCATGTCAGTCCATGGGCCATGTCACCCCCCCTTCAAGGGTTAATTCCATGTCAAATCATCCAGGCCATGTCACCCCCCCCTTCAAGGGTTAATTCCATGTCAAATCATCCAGGCCATGTCACCCCCCCCCCACTTCAAGGGTTAATTCCATGTCAAATCATCCAGGCCATGTCACCCCCCCCCCTTCAAGGGTTAATTCCATGTCAAATCATCAGGCCATGTCACCCCCCCCCTTCAAGGGTTAATTCCATGTCAAATCATCCAGGCCATGTCACCCACCCCTTCAAGGGTTAATTCCATGTCAAATCATCCAGGCCATGTCACCCACCCCCTTCAAGGTTAATTCCATGTCAAATCATCCAGGCCATGTCACCCACCCCTTCAAGGGTTAATTCCATGTCAAATCATCCAGGCCATGTCACCCACCCCCTTCACGGGTTAATTCCATGTCAAATCATCCAGGCCATGTCACCCCCCCCTTCAAGGGTTAATTCCATGTCAAATCATCCAGGCCATGTCACCCCCCCTTCAAGGGTTAATTCCATGTCAAATCATCCAGGCCATGTCACCCCCCCCCCTTCAAGGGTTAATTCCATGTCAAATCATCCAGGCCATGTCACCCACCCCTTCACGGGTTAATTCCATGTCAAATCAGGCCATGTCACCCCCCCCCCTTCAAGGGTTAATTCCATGTCAAATCATCCAGGCCATGTCACCCCCCCCACTTCAAGGGTTAATTCCATCAAATCATCCAGGCCATGTCACCCCCCCCCCTTCAAGGGTTAATTCCATGTCAAATCATCCAGGCCATGTCACCCCCCCTTCAAGGGTTAATTCCATGTCAAATCATCCAGGCCATGTCACCCCCCCCCCACTTCAAGGGTTAATTCCATGTCAAATCATCCAGGCCATGTCACCCCCCCCCTTCAAGGGTTAATTCCATGTCAAATCATCCAGGCCATGTCACCCACCCCCTTCAAGGGTTAATTCCATGTCAAATCATCCAGGCCATGTCACCCACCCCCTTCAAGGGTTAATTCCATGTCAAATCATCCAGGCCATGTCACCCACCCCCTTCAAGGGTTAATTCCATGTCAAATCATCCAGGCCATGTCACCCACCCCTTAAAGGGTTAATTCCATGTGAAATCATCCAGGCCATGTCACCCCCCCCTTTCAAGGGTTAATTCCATGTCAAATCATCCAGGCCATGTCACCCCCCCCCTTCAAGGGTTAATTCCATGTCAAATCATCCAGGCCATGTCACCCACCCCCTTCACGGGTTAATTCCATGTCAAATCATCCAGGCCATGTCACCCACCCCCTTAAGGGTTAATTCCATGTAAATCATCCAGGCCATGTCACCCCCCCCTTCAAGGGTTAATTCCATGTCAAATCATCCAGGCCATGTCACCCCCCCCTTCAAGGGTAATTCCATGTCAAATCATCCAGGCCATGTGTCACCCCCCCACTTCAAGGGTTAATTCCATGTCAAATCATCCAGGCCATGTCACCCACCCCCTTCAAGGGTTAATTCCATGTTAAATCATCCCAGGCTATGTCACCCATCCCTTCAAGAGTTAATTCCATGTCAAATCATCCAGGCTATGTCACCCACCCACTTCAATTTTTTCTGAAAGGCTAGGGTCATAATACCAGTAGGACACATAAGGCTAGGACAGGGTCATAATACCAGTAGAACACATAAAGCTAGGACAGGGTCATAATACCATCAGAACACATAAGGCTAGGACTGGGTCATAATACCATCAGAACACATAAGGCTAGGACAGGGTCATAATACCATCAGAACACATAAGGCTAGGACAGGATCATAATACCATTAGAACACATAAGGCTAGGACAGGGTCATAATACCAGTAGAACACATAAAGCTAGGACAGGGTCATAATACCATCAGAACACGTAAGGCTAGGACAGGGTCATAATACCATCAGAACACATAAGGCTAGGACAAAGTCATAATACCATTAGAACACATAACTAGAACAGGGTCCCAATACCAGTAAAACACATAAGGCTAGGACAGGATCATAATACCAGTAGAACACATAAGGCTAGGACAGGGTCATAATACAGCAGAACACATAAAGCTAGGACAGGGTCATAATACCAAGTAGGACACATAAGGCTAGGACTGGGTCATAATACCAGCAGAACACATAAGGCTAGGACTGGGTCATAATACCATTAGAACACAGAAAGCTAGGACAGGATCATAATACCATTAGAACACATAAGGCTAGGACATCATAATACCATTAGAACACATAAGGCTAGGACAGGATCATAAAACCATCAGAACACATAAGGCTAGGACAGGATCATAATACCATCAGAACACATAAGGCTAGGACAGGGTCATAATACCATCAGAACACATAAGGCTAGGACAGGATCATAATACCATCAGAACACATAATTAGGATAGGGTAATATAATAGCATCAGAACACATAAGGCTAGAACAGGATCATAATACCATCAGAACACATAAAGCTAGGATAGGATCATAATACCATCAGACACATAAAGCTAGGATCATAATACCATCAGAACACATAAAGCTAGGATAGGATCATAATACCATCGGAACACATAAAGCTAGGATAGGATCATAATACCAGTAGAACGCATAAAGCTAGGACAGGTTCATAATAGCATCAGAACACATAAGGCTAGGACAGGATCATAATATCATCAGAACACATAAGGCTAGGACAGAGTCATAATACCATCAGAACACATAAGGCTAGAACAGGATCATAATACCATCAGAACACATAAGGCTAGAACAGGATCATAATACCATCTGAACACATAAGGCTAGGACAGGATCATAATAGCATCAGAACACATAAGGCTAGACAGGATCAAATACATCAGAACACATAAGGCTAGAACAAAGTCACCATCAGAACAATAAGGCTCAAAGTCATAATACCATTAGAACACATAACTAGAACAGGGTCACAATACCAGTAAAACACATAAGGCTAGGACAGGATCATAATACCAGTAGAACACATAAGGCTAGGACAGGGTCATAATACAGCAGAACACATAAAGCTAGGACAGGGTCATAATACCAAGTAGGACACATAAGGCTAGGACTGGGTCATAATACCAGCAGAACACATAAGGCTAGGACTGGGTCATAATACCATTAGAACACATAAGGCTAGGACAGGATCATAATACCAGCAGAACACATAAGCCTAGGACAGGATCATAATACCATTAGAACACATAACTAGAACAGGATCATAATACCATTAGAACACATAAGGCTAGGACAGGATCATAATACCATCAGAACACATAAGGCTAGGATAGGATCATAATACCATTAGAACACATAACTAGAACAGGGTCATAATACCAGTAAAACACATAAGGCTAGGATAGGATAGGATCATAATACCATTAAAACACATAACTAGAACAGGGTCATAATACCAGTAAAACACATAAGGCTAGGACAGGATCATAATACCATTAGAACACATGAGGCTAGGACAGGATCATAATACCATTAGAACACATAAGGCTACGACAGGATCATAATAGCATAGGGTCATAATAGCATCAGAACACATAAGGTTAGGACAGGATCATAATACCATCAGAACACATAACTAGAACAGGGTCATAATACCAGTAAAACACATAAGGCTAGGATAGGATCATAATACCAGTAGAACGCATAAGGCTAGGACAGGATCATAATAGCATCAGAACACATAAGGCTAGGACAGGATCATAATACCATTAGAACACATAAGGCTAGGACAGGATCATAATAGCTCAGAACACATAAGGCTAGGACAGGGTCATAATACCAGTAAAACACATAAGGCTAGGACAGGATCATAATACCAGTAAAACCATAAGGCTAGGACAGGATCATAATACCAGTAAACACATAAGGCTAGGACAGGATCATAATACCAGTAAAACACATAGGCTAGGACAGGATCATAATACCAGTAAAACACATAAGGCTAGGACAGGATCAGAACACATAAGGCTAGGACAGGATCATAATACCATCAGAACACATAAGGCTAGGACAGGATCATAATACCATTAGAACACATAAGGCTAGGACAGGATCATAATACCATTAGAACACATAAGGCTAGGACAGGATCATAATACCATTAGAACACATAAGGCTAGGACAGGATCATAATACCATCAGAACACATAAGGCTAGAACAGGATCATAATACCATCAGAACACATAAGGCTAGAACAGGATCATAATACCATCAGAACACATAAGGCTAGGACAGGATCATAATACCAGTAGAACGCATAAAGCTAGGACAGGATCATAATAGCATCAGAACACATAAGGCTAGGACAGGATCATAATACCATCAGAACACATAAGGCTAGAACAAAGTCAAAATACCATCAGAACACATAAGGCTAGGACAAAGTCATAATACCATTAGAACACATAACTAGAACAGGGTCACAATACCAGTAAAACACATAAGGCTAGGACAGGATCATAATACCAGTAGAACACATAAGGCTAGGACAGGGTCATAATACAGCAGAACACATAAAGCTAGGACAGGATCATAATAGCATCAGAACACATAAGGCTAGGACAGGATCATAATACCATCAGAACACATAAGGCTAGAACAAAGTCAAAATACCATCAGAACACATAAGGCTAGGACAAAGTCATAATACCATTAGAACACATAACTAGAACAGGGTCACAATACCAGTAAAACACATAAGGCTAGGACAGGATCATAATACCAGTAGAACACATAAGGCTAGGACAGGGTCATAATACAGCAGAACACATAAAGCTAGGACAGGATCATAATAGCATCAGAACACATAAGGCTAGGACAGGATGATAATACCATCAGAACACATAAGGCTAGAACAAAGTCAAAATACCATCAGAACACATAAGGCTAGGACAAAGTCATAATACCATTAGAACACATAACTAGAACAGGGTCACAATACCAGTAAAACACATAAGGCTAGGACAGGATCATAATACCAGTAGAACACATAAGGCTAGGACAGGGTCATAATACAGCAGAACACATAAAGCTAGGACAGGGTCATAATACCAAGTAGGACACATAAGGCTAGGACTGGGTCATAATACCAGCAGAACACATAAGGCTAGGACTGGGTCATAATACCATTAGAACACATAAGGCTAGGACAGGATCATAATACCATTAGAACACATAAGGCTAGGACAGGATCATAATACCAGCAGAACACATAAGCCTAGGACAGGATCATAATACCATTAGAACACATAACTAGAACAGGATCATAATACCAGTAAAACACATAAGGATAGGATAGGATCATAATACCATTAGAACACATAACTAGAACAGGGTCATAATACCAGTAAAACACATAAGGCTAGGACAGGATCATAATAGCATCAGAACACATAAGGTTAGGACAGGATCATAATACCAGTAAAACACATAAGGCTAGGACAGGATCATAATACCATTAGAACACATAAGGCTAGGACAGGATCATAATACCATTAGAACACATAAGGCTAGGACAGGATCATAATAGCATAGGGTCATAATAGCATCAGAACACATAAGGTTAGGACAGGATCATAATACCATCAGAACACATAACTAGAACAGGGTCATAATACCAGTAAAACACATAAGGCTAGGATAGGATCATAATACCAGTAGAACGCATAAGGCTAGGACAGGATCATAATACCAGTAAACACATAAGGCTAGGACAGGATCATAATACCATAGAACACATAAGGCTAGGACAGGATCATAATAGCATCAGAACACATAAGGCTAGGACAGGAGGAATCCATTAATACCATTAGACACACATAAGGCTAGGACAGGATCATAACACATGAGGCTAGGACAGGATCAATAATAGCATCAGAACACATAAGGCTAGGAAGATCATAATACCATTAGAACACATATAGGCTAGACAGGATCATAATAGCAATCAGAACACATAAGGCTACAGGACAGGATCATAATAACGCAGTAAAACGCATAAGGCTAGGACAGGATCATAATAGCAGTATAACACATAAGGCTAGGACAGGATCATAATAGCTATCAGAACATTAGGCTAGACAGGATCATAATAGCATCAGAAACGACATAAAAGGCTAGACAGGAATTAATACCATTAGAACACATAAGGCTAGGAACAGGATCATTAATACAGTAAAACACTAGGCTAGACAGGATCATATACCATTAGAACACATAAGGCTAGGACAAGGATCAATATGGCATCAGAACACATAAGGCTAGGAACAGGATCATAATACCAGTACACTAAAGCTAGGACAGGATCATAATACATAGAACACATAAGGCTTAAGAAGACAGGAATCATAACTACCATTAGAACACAAAGGCTAGGACACGGATCATAATAGCATTCAGACACATAAGGCTAGGAAAGGATCATAATACCATAGAACCATAAGGCTAGGACAGGATCATAATAGCATCAGAACACTAAGGCTAGGACAAGGAATCCATTAATACCATTAGACACACATAAAGGCTAGGACAGGATCATAATACCATTAGAAACAACTAAGCTAGGACGGATCATGAATAGCATCAGAACACATAAGGCTAGGACAGATCATAATAGCATCAGAACACATAAGGCTAGGACAGGATCATAATAGCATCAGAACACATAAGGCTGGACAGGATCATAATACCAGTAAAACACATAAGGCTAGGACAGGATCATAATACCATTAGAACACATGAGGCTAGGACAGGATCATAATAGCATCAGAACACATAAGGCTAGGCAGGATCATAAATACATTAGAACACATAAGGCTAGGACAGGATCATAATAGCATCAGAAACATAAGGCTAGGACAGGATCATAATACCAGTAACACATAAGGCTAGGACAGGATCATAATACCATAAAACACATAAGGCTAGGCAGGATCATAATAGCATCAGAACACATAAGGCTAGACAGGATCATAATACATAGAACACATAAGGCTAGGACAGGATCATAATAGCATCAGAACACATAAGGCTAGGACAGGATCATAAATACCAGTAGACAATAAGGTTAGACCGGATCAATAAATACCAAGGTAGAACACATAAGGCTAGGACAGGATCATAATACCATTAGAACACATAAGGCTAGGACAGGATCATCATAGCATCAGAACACATAAGGCTAGGACAGATCATAATACCAGTAAACACATAAGGCTAGGACAGGATCATAATACCTAGAATAAGGCTAAGACAGGATCATAATACCATTAGAACACATAAGGCTTAGGACAGGATCATAATCAATAGCATCAGAACACATAAGGCTAGGACAGGATCATAATACCATTAGAACACATAAGGCTAGGACAGGATCATAATTAGCATCAGAACACATAAGGCTAGGACAGGATCATAATACCATTAGAACACATAAGGCTAGGAACATAATCTTGGTGGAGTGATCTAATAGCATTCGAACACATAAGGCTAAGGACAGGATCATAATACGCATCTTGAGATTACACTAACATAAGGCTAGGATTAATGGATCTAAATAGGCGATTATCAGAACATCATAAGGCCTAGGACAATGGATCATAATACCATTAGAACACATGTAGATGACCTAGTGACACGGACTCATAATAGCAATCAAGAACAGCACAAGTTAAGGCTAGGACAGGATCATATATACGATTTCATGAAAACATGCGATTATAGTGCTAGACAGGAATCTATAAATAAATCCCAATCTGTAGTACCTACAAGCCCTATATTAGTGGTTGCTTTAAGGACAAAATGGTAATTTCATAGAACATCGCCTGTCTTTAAAGAACACATAAGGTAAAGGAGAGGATCATATAGCAGTCCTATGGTTCTGGTGCCTGAGATTCTGGATGCCCAATTCATCATGATAGCGCTAGGACAGCTAGGTCCTAGCGATCACTATAATTGTATGTTTTACTTACAACTTAAAAAAACAACCCTGGTATATGACCCTTTAGGTCAACTATGCCAGTATACATGGGTTATTTCTCGTATAATCTGGATTGCTGATATGGATCGCTAGGACAACTGGTCTGATCGATCCTCATAATACTTAATGTGTTCCATGGGTACTAATTATGATCCCCCTGGTCCTAGGCCCTTATGTGTTTGATGCTTATTATGCACCCTGATTAGACCTGTACATATCACTAAGGGCCATGTAGGCTGTTTTTAAGGCTACAGGGTGAATTATTGTAACTCTGGATATGTCTCCCCCTCCTTTTTAAGAGACATAAAGGCTAGGAGACAGAGGTGATCATATAGATCCACAGAAGTGCGGGTATAAGGCTAGACAGGATCATAATACCAGATACCATTGAACACATAACATAGGGTAAGGACAGGGATCATAAATAGGCGATCAGACACATAAAGGTTAAGGGACGTGATCATCATGATAACCAATAGTAAAACACTATTATGATAAAGGCTAGGACAGGATCATACTAGCACAGGAACACATAAGGCTGACGGATCATAGAATAACAATTAGTAACACATAGGCTAGGGATGACAGTTATCAAATAGCAA